>NCVS01002080.1:0-41755 GCA_003055095.1 Goniozus legneri
TTCTGGCTTCTAGGCCTTATTACCCGCTAGGCCTTATTACCCACAGGTACTATATATTTTTATATTTTACGAAGATCGATTCTGAACACACTTATGTATTTGATAATCTCCTCTTTTCCAAAAAATTAAAGAGACAGTCATCTCTGAACGACTGTATCTCAGCTAAAATCATTTTAAAACTTGAATCTTTTTTAAATTGATCACCTACTCGATTCGATTCTGTTATTTTTAATCGAATGAAAAATGTATGAAGTATGTAACCGTATGAAAATGACGAGTGTTCCTTTAATTTCATTTGTAGTACTTATAGGAAGATTTTATTGAATTAAAAAATTTGGTAAACGAGAAAATGAAAATCAATTTCTGTCTCGTTAATTCTATCGCATTTGATTGAATGAACCAATTTCGCTCGTATTAGAATTTTTTAAGCGAGTGAAGCTGAGGAGCAACGACGAATCGCGAACGCGAAATAAACCAAGAGAGGTGGAAAAAGGAGGAGCGTGCTCGAGTTTGATCGCACCGCCCATTGCGTTTTACGCACGAGGAAAAACGATTTGTCCCGCGTAAATATGGAGCGGTGAGTTTGGTTCGTTCGCGGGCGTCCTTCGTCGACTCGCGCCGAGTTAAACGACCCCGGGACTCGCTGACATTTCGCTATAATTCACCATTATTAAACCCGCGCGCGCGCGTAAATTATTTATCGACGCTAAAATTTGCCGTTCGCGCGATTTTTTTTTCATTGTGGGATGTTCGACCTTTCGATTCGTTTACGTATTCTCTTAAATTTGAATCGGTAAAATTAGTCAAATTGCATCGAGAAAACATTTGTCGAATAGACTGAATATTCATTTGAATATACACCGACGGAAAAATGTTTGGATAATTGGACGGAACTTGAAACTAAAAATTATTCTGAAAAAATTTACAAATTTTTGGTTTTGTTGAAATACAGTTGATAATTGGAATATAAATTCAGTATTTAAATATATTTCATTATAATTATCGAGGATTTTTAAACGGAATAATTCTATCTAACATAAGACACTTCTACTCTCGGCAATCCGGACGCGTGTTCGATTACAGCGCCTCGAGCAAGTCGCCCTTCGTCTCGGAGAGCTCTCCTTGGGGAATAAAAAATATTCTGTTCATTCACCGTAGCGTAGTTCGTAATCTCCATCTAGGCTCGCGCTTGCGTACGATTATTTATCGCCATTCGACTCTTAAAGTTCACGTAACCGTGCGTTCTCCCTTTTCCATTTAGTATCTCCAAGCGAGAAAAATGTTAAACAAGATAAGTAGACTCGAAAAAGTTTTTTATTATTCGCATAAATTTACCCCAATGATCGTAAACAATCACGAAATGAAAAAAATGAATGCGACAACAATAATCTAAATATACTTTTTAAAAAAACTAAGGGAACAGTTATCATTTTCAAATGGCTGTATCTCAGCTAAAAATGATCAAATTGAATCGATAAAGTGATCATTTCCAAACTTGAATCTTCTTCAAAATGATCGTCTGTTCGATTCAATTAAAATATTTTCAGTCGATATACAATCGTTTGAAGGTGACAAGTGTTCTTTTAATTATTTCGTGTATAGTATATTTTAAACGATTTCATAAAAATTGATTAGCGAATAAACTCGCGAGTAAATCAGTTATAACGAAATTCATCTTGACATTCAAATGAATTTTCACGAGGGCATTGAATTTCATCGAAATTCAAATCAGCTGTTTAACATTAGAATATATATAGAGGCACGCGCGCGATTGAGAAAATCCGGATCTGGCATTACACCCGCCCCCGCTCGGCACGAATCTCGTTCGGCGTGACGCGCACACACAGACACACCGAGAGATGCTCCTCTTTTACCTTCTGAACTCTCGCGCTTGCACTTTCATCGCTCCGCGCCGCGAGTGTATGCAGGTGCCACGAGAGATCTCCCGGGGAATAAATCAGCTTATATGGCAACCGCGCATTCAATTCATATTATCGCACCTAAGGGATCGTCTCGTGAAAATTGTTCGTTTTAATGTCAGATATTTACCACTCGCTTCGTCTCCGCGGTAATTATCGAATTTCAATTGAACGAAAAAAATAATTTGCTTCGTTGACACACGAACGATCATTCACAGCACATACACTCTTCAAAAAAAAAAACGAAGAAGACAATTGTCATTTTCAAAAGGCTCTATTCTGACTAAAAATGATCAAATGATCAATTTGAAGAATCAATTAGATGGTCATCTGTTCGATTTGATTGAATCATTTTTAGCCGAATTGTATCCATTTGAAAACGAGTGTCGTCTCAATTTCTTGAAGGAGTGTATAAAATATAGTGTTCAAGAGAATTAAAGGGACACTCGTCCTTTTAAAATGATAGTATCTCGGCTAAGAATAATCAAATAATTCTTTTAAAACTTGAATCTCCTTATTTAAAACGATCACCTGGTTGATTTGATTAAATAATTTTCTAGCTAAATTATTTATCTCTTTTTTGAGTAGTATTTTTCCTATCTGAGCAGTTCAAAGAACGAGCCGCGAAATAGGAGTGCGAATTTTTGCAATTTCAAACGCATCGTTATGCGCCACGTTCGGGGCATATTCGCGCTCGCACGTCCGAAGACAGTGTCGTGGCATTTAACCGATCGTGCTCTCGGCAGGCTCGGCACTCTTGGCTCGTATTACGCAAGGCGCGCCTTTTAACCGACGACCGAAGAACCACCAGAAGTATATAGAAGTATAAAAGAAGAGACGACGACGACGATGGAGACGGAGACGACGACCTCGCGCGGTCCGACGCTCCGCGATATATTCTTGCGAAATTTACCGGCTTCGAGTTCCTTGTTGAGAATTTCTGTCAATACGAGTTGCATTCTATTGCCGATAGATTCTTCTGCCATTGCGTCACTCGCAATTTTGAGAGAAATTTTTAAAAAATTTTAAAATAAACACGGTGAAAAGAGCGGTCTCGATTTAAAATAAATTAGCTGTCTATAGGGGTTCACATATAATTTTATATCGATCCGACATAATTTATTTGTTGAAAATTAACAATATTGTGTTGTACAATTTTTCACATAATTAATGTGTCGAAATGCATTTCCAAATGATGATCATTGAATTAAATATTATCAAAGTAACATATAATCATATTAAAATATTAAAGGACAAAATGGTTAGTTTAAATTAAACATTTTCATTTGTTGTAAATAATATGTAATCTTTAGAAAAGAAATAAATATTTTAACAACAAAATTATCCAATTATTGTGAAGACTAAACAAAAAAACTCACATACGTTAAACTCATTAGTATAATTAAATAATTAACATAAAAGTTTTGATAGTGAGATTTTTTTAACATACCAATCACACATTTCTTTTTATCGTGTAGGATACCTATCTAGCCCCAAAAAATAAGAGATCAAATTAGAGAAAACTAGAATATAGTAGCGAAGTTCAAGTAGGTAGTAGTCGATAGCCCCAATTAAATGACGAAATTCATAAGCGACTTGCTTCATGGTATTTCGCGGGTGGCACGAGTTCACGTTTTCCGTGTAATTAAGAGATTTCGTCGAAGCGAAGGCGCGAGTGGAGCACGCTTCTTATGAATGGACGGAGCATACGACGTTCTATACTTAAAGGCCACGACGCGAGCCGCGAGAAGCGCAGCACTCTCTACTCCCAACGAGTATCAATCGCTGTCCGTCCTTTTATGAATTAGATTTATAAGACGAGCCTAAGCCTACGATCTTTTCAACGCATAAGATCGAGATGTCAACCGGACGGGATTATAAACTCAAGGATTCTTTCTCGAAACAACTCTCCTCTCAACAGGATTTCTCATTTTTTGTATCCTCGCGATGATAAAGTCGTCGAGCCGCGGTATGATTAATCTCACTCAAATTTGTTAATATTTACTCGCTAAATTTTTCTTTTCGCTACCGTTATTAACTAGATTCACCATAACCAGCCAATTTAACTGGTCTCGATGCGAATCTGGTATTGAAAAAAAATTTCCGGCGAATCTAGTGTTAAATAATAAAACAAGCGTTAATCAATTTCTTTCGATTGACTGGGCAATTATGAAACGACTCGTTGCGTTTGCATCGAATCGCAGAAAAATTCGCAGTGTCCAATTTTCGCGGCTTTCGCTGAACCGCGCGTTGTGATTTACAGCTGGAGAGCCGGCTCGTCTCGTAGCTCGGAATCGGGAGAAGACACACGTGTCGTGTTTCGCTCGCGCTTGCATAATGCGGAACCTCAGGCTCGCCTTACATCTGTTGCGGTCGATCCGAGAGACGAGAAAAACTCGAACAATCGAAGGTCGAGCACGGGGTCGTCCGTGGCGAAAGACGACGCGTCGCGTTCGATTCGCACTCTCTAATACCGAATCGTTCAACGTTAGGTACATTGTTTGTTGATAAACACCTGGAAAAATTTCATTCGATGTAGCTTTGACATTCCCACCTGTTTTCGAGATACCGAGTGAATATTACTCAGAAAAGTATTTCTAATTATCTTCATTATTCGGTTAATGACATTGGATGGTTAGGTGAATGCCTTCAAAAGTGGTTCACCTTGTGGACAACGCAGCGTACGGGTTACAAATGATTATATTTAGATAATTAAATAAACATTGTATAAATAATCGACCAAATTAAAAAAAGGATCGAGAGTAGAATAAATAAAATTAAGTTTGTAATTTTTATTCACATTTTGTCGAATAAATCGAAATAGCGAGTTTCACTTAATTGGTCTTCAACGGTCGCCGATTTATGAATACAAGTGTCAGAAATGGATTAATAATCGAAGATGACGAGATTTATTGCGCAACTTTTTCTTCTATTTGGCGATCGAGAGCGGTCCACGGTCGAGAGATCAGCCCTAATGACTTGTTAATTTCTTCGGCAATCAATCCAAGTGGTTTTTTTTTCTCCGATGAGAAAAAAAAACTTTATCCAATCTATCAGATATTTCCAAACAGATCCACACCCAGTTGACAATCCAACGATAAAACAACAAATAAATCGTAAAAAAATTATTCAAAAATATTTAGTTTACATTGTAGATGAAATTTTGTTGAATGTATACTCAATATAAATATTTAATTTGGAAGATAAAATGACAAGTTGAATTGTAGGTACCGATTTCATTTAAAGTAACAATTAATCATTTTAAACGATAA
Organism: Goniozus legneri; assembly: GCA_003055095.1. Taxonomy (NCBI): domain Eukaryota; kingdom Metazoa; phylum Arthropoda; class Insecta; order Hymenoptera; family Bethylidae; genus Goniozus; species Goniozus legneri. The sequence goes on from NCVS01002080.1 coordinate 5,192, forward strand.
TTCATTTTATCGAATTAAATGTTAGTTTAACGTATGCAAATAAATATCGAGTACATTAAATAAATTTTTTTCAGTATAGCCATGTTTGTTCTCTGCGATGAATCGGAAAAATTTCTCTAGGAGAAGGATCCAGATGAGGCAGTCGGGTTGGATCTCTACAGAGATCTCGCTGGTCGATATACCGGCGGGGTTATGAGAGCCACGCCACGATGGGAGCGGGCGAAACGAGCTTCTTCCTTCTTCATTTTTTTCGCTGAGGCACGAGAGGACGACACGAGCGAGAGAGACATCGATCCTCCCACGAGCGATGATCCACGCTTGATTCTGGATCATTAGCATAGCCGACTTTTCGCTTATGCAACGACACCAACTTTCTTTCGAGAACGCCTCTTCCTCCTACTCTCGTCATCCTCTCCTCATACCTTGAGCGAGTCTATACTACTCTCGCGACTCGGCATTACGCCGATATATCTCGCGTTATCGTCTTTTATTGCGATCACGGTTACGACGTTGTTATTACCGCGATTACGCGACTCGATTGAAAATATTTTTTTCTTTTCGAGAATGGCAAATTGAACGCGACGAGAACGAGAAACTTGTTTTCTCGGATCCATAATCGGCGCTTTCTAGTCGATTTTTGCCGAGTCAGCTGTTAATTCGAAGCTCGTCTGTCAGATATTTTACTCATTTGTTATCCCTCATTCTATCAGTGACAAGGAGTTTATTTAGCCAACTGAATACGTACACTGGATCACCGGTCTACATATAGAATCTTTTGATAATTCGGTGTAATAACAATTGTCTTAAAATTGTACCGAGGTACATTTCATTTATGTAAAATACCGAATTTTGTTCAACAAACTGTCTTTTTTTAATATTTAAACATATTACTCGTAGAAAAATAAATAACAATAAACTAAATATTAATATTATATATCACGCAAATATAATAAGTGTAAACTACGCACTGAAAAAAGAATTTGTTCAGTCCACTTAATATTTGATCGCATACCTTCAAATAAATTAGCAAAAAAAATTTTTTCGTTAAAGTAACTAATTTCATTTTTAATATTTCTTTATTCCAAGCATTAATTTACATAATTGAACCACGTACTTTTTTCTACATTTTCAAATAAATATCAAGTAGCTTAAAAAATGTTTATCCTCAGTGCAATAATACAATCTAATTATAGTCGACAAACATTTTATTCTCGCGAGTTACTCGAAAATCAATCGATTCTCGTTGGTAGAAGGAAAAATTACCAACGCGACTAATTACGTCGTTAACGTCGATGGATAAAACGCGAGACAACCTGACCAATCGAATTCGCGTTAGAAATAATTAAGCGCGTGCGGTTTGTGTGAGTAATCGCGCGAGCGCGCTGCAAAAGGTTAATGAATGAGTCGCGCGGTGCAACCGAATGCGCGTGAGCTCCAGAAAAAAACGTGGAGGGAGCTAAAGAGCATAGGCTTTGTAACGCCGTGGAGCAATTTGCCTTGTCCGTTTTTGCGTTACACGAAAAATTATTCACGTTTGAATTATGTTTTTATAATATCGTGCGTGAAAAAATTAAATATCCAATCCGTTATTTATGTAACGAATAAAACATGATATAACGATGATAAATATTAAACATTCGACTCATTGCAATATTTATGTTCATGTATAAAAGAATCAAATTAAAGAATGAATATAAAAATGTGATTACAATTTATTTATATCCGTTTTTCCTACACTCGAGTTTTGCAGTTTACCTCAAAATCACGAATAAAAGTTCCTATATGGTGTTTATTAAAAATTTTATTGCCTGTTTAATCGAAAACAACAACGAAGAATCCACACCCGAAATCCGAAAACCTTTTTTACGACTCTCGATGCAATCCTCATTGCGATATGAAGACCGGGACGCGCGGGAATGCGAGATAAAAAGCGAGTATGATGCATCGAGGGTGCATCTCGCGTATAAATTTTATCGTTTCGTCACGAGAGACCGTTTATAATCGGCGTTGATCGATACGCGACGAGTCGGTGTGTTAAAACGTGAATAAAAAAGAGCTCGCAGGTTTTTCACGGCGAGTGGCCATAAAGAATTAAGGAGCGTGTCGCAACATTGTCATATGAGAAAAAATGAGAGAGAGAGAGAGAGGGACGAAGGAGAAACGCATAAGCGACGTGATACATTAGAGCAGCCTCTCTTAATTTCTTCTTCATTTTTTTCCTCCTCCTTCTTGCGTCGTGCCGAAGATGGGCGACGAGCCGAAATATTGCGCAAAAGTTTTCGCCAGCCGCTCGGAATAAAGATCGATAAAGGCCCACGGGGCGGCCGTGTGTAACCTTTAACGATTCTCTCCTCGAAAGTGCACGAAAAATAATCGCTTTTTCTCATTCCGATTTTTTTTGTTTCTATTTACGTTGGAATCAATATCGATCGAGAACAACTTGGCAAACTCTGATTATTCCGTGGGAGGAGCTTTCACGATGTCGTAACCGGCCTAACATCGCGAACTCGGAGAAGAGACTAGAAAAAAAACTTTGACTAAATTTCTCGAATTTCAAATATTACGATAGAGTAATCGCAAACATTATTCTAAAAAGATAGGGGAATAATTGACGATATAATATGGTAAGAAATATAACGTGGCTGAATTTAGCCGAAGCTCTCAAAGTGTCGTTCGACGATAAAAAGGAGTCTCGCGCAAAGAACGAGAGGGATTGCGAGAGACAATCAAGCGCAATTGAAATCACGTCGAATGTGTTATTAGAGATAATTGCGAGCGTTCTCGAGGGTTATTGAATTTTTTGAGGAATTCGCGTGGATGTCGTTGTCGGGTCTCCGAATGTCACGGGACCGGCCGTGGCGGCTAACGTTCGTTGTAACGAGACGGGATTTCGAGCTAAACGCGAAACGAAGAAAGAAGCCGAACGGAGAAGGATAATCGCGAGAGATCGTTAACTCTCGTGACGTGAAACGGAGTCTCGAATCTCGATAATCTCGGCCGATACTTTCGCTAATCTGCGTTCGTTAGTCGTGCGGCATTCGCTTACGAGAGCCCTCTCGAGACGAGTGCGAGCGAAAGAGAGACGCGAGAAAGGATGAATGGAGCATCGATTTCGATTGAGAAATGCTAGACCGTCTACCGAATTGTTTATGCATCGTGAAATATTCGATATGAATTTTTTTCAGTACATATTACACGGATAATAGAACACTATGTAACATTTATATTCATCTACAAATATTCATGCACCGAAAATAACGTTGAAGCTACTCGACATTTACTGGGAAATATAATAATAGCAGGAATAATGTTTATAATAAAATTAGATTCAAATACATATCAAGTGAGTTGGACAAATTCTCATTTTCGATGTAGAGATATACCAAGTTGGGATTCACTGATTATTTATAGCGCATTATCTAATTTTAGAAATTCCGGAAATTTCATAATTAAAGCAGTTTTAACGAACTCGTATAAATAAACAATTCTAACTTCTCGAGAATTTAAATTCATCTCGTATAAATTAGTATAGTAAAGAGGCATTTATTCGATTTACAAGCGATTTAGAAGCTCGAGAGTAGAAGTAGAAGAGATCCAGAATTCGAAACGCGCCTTTTATCGCACGTGTCTAGGCTCCCACGAAAATTACCGCACGGAAAATGAAGAAAGAGGCTGTAGCCGTCGGTCTCATCGACGTTGCGAAAGGAGAAAAAAATCCGAACGAAATGGAAAGGGAACGTTAAATTTAGGTGAATTTATGCGTAAAAGAATATATTAGCGTGTCGCAAGTCCGTCTTCCGCGAAATTCGCGCGAGCTGTGATCGTTAATACCGGAGCTTCCCAATCGTCATCTCTCGCTCTCCCTCATCTGAATTCCCACAGGTGTCCGAAGAGGAGGCACACCTGACCAATGCCATCCACGATTTCGACACCCGAGAATTTCGGAGGCTGGGTAGGGATCGAGAATTTTCGGCCGGACTATATAACCCGGGCCGCTCATCCTCGAGATCAGTCACAGCCGTTGTTGTATTCCAGTAAAGGAAACGCAAAAATCCAACAACCAACCATGAAACTGGTGCGTGGAGATTGTTATTGGATACCGTTGTTATTTATCTTTGAGTCTTGTGCCCGATTATCGTGATTGTAAACACACGGGAGGCTAGCTCTTGTATTTCGAGTTTATCTTGTGGAAGAATCGGAGAAAAAATTCACTCCTCGTTTGTTTACGAAACGTTTGGGATTCGGGACGAGCACAGCTCGGAGTGCGAAAGGGCGCGATTTCGGGTTGCATAAGGCGGAGGGGGGCAACTACGTAGACATTACATGTTATCGTAACTAATTGCGACCATTATCGCGTCTCTCTTCTCGGGGGAGAGAGGCTCATTGTGCGAGAGGGTCTTCGGAGAGCCGAGAGGCTTATTAAATCGTTGCGTAATTTTGTCGCGGCTCGGGCACCAGACTCGCGAAAGATCTTCGATTCTTCGTTAACGAAAAACTATTCTTAATTCGATCGTCTTGAATCTTTAAAAATCTCTTAATGAAACTTTCGTTGAATTCAATTTTTATAAATGCAATTCACTTTTAATTTTCATCTCAAATTTGATCTCTCATTTTAAATAATTTCAAATTTACAGATCATCGCTCTCGCCGCCCTCGTGGCTGTTGCCTTCGCTGCTCCCCAGCACTACCAACAACAACCCGAACAACAGGTTGTTCTCGTAAAAGAGACTCCCTCTGACAACATCGGTGTCGACGGATACAACTTCGGCTACGAACTCTCCAACGGAGAATCCCGCCAGGAATCCGCTCAGCTCCGCAACGCTGGAACCGAAAACGAAGCCCTCGTCGTAACTGGAAGCTTCTCCTTCGTCGACCCCAAGACCAACCAGAGATACGTTGTCACCTACACCGCTGACGAAAACGGATTCCACCCACAAGGAGAACACTTGCCCGTTGCTTAAGATGTTGACCGATTCAGATTAATAAATTTTTAATTTTAAGTTCAATTATCGTTTAAATTCTCTTACCTTTACCTGCCTAACTACATTTTCTTTTAAATTGAAGGGATACTTGGCATTGTTTAATGACTGTATCCCAGCTAAAAAAAAAACAAATTCAATTGATCCGATAATAATTTTTAAACTTGAATCTCCCTTTTCCGAATGATCACCTGCCCAATTCGACCCAATCATTTTTATACGAGTTACAATCGTACGAAAACGCCAGTGTTCCCTTAATTACTTTGAGGAGCGTATAACTCTTCAAGAAGAAATTTTGTTTCAAATATCGTTCAGAATTATTTGTACAAAATATTTCGGACGATTTAGAAAAAAAATTGAACTCTATGATGAAATTCGAACCCTGAGTAATCGAGATTGAAATTTTAATCCTGAATTAATTTAAAGAGAAAAAATTAAAATCCTGGTACTGTCATATTTGCCTCGCATAACGATAAAATAGAGTTTTAATGGTTTCGTCTTCCGTTGGAAATGTCAAGTTTTCTCGATAGTTTACAAGTCTAAGATGGCAAGTAAAAATATTGCGTTAAAAGCCTTCAAGCTGGAATGATATTTTCGCATACCTGAAGATTGTCGTTATTGAAATTGAATTAACCATTATAAATCATATGTAAAAATACTGGTTCTCGGAGAAGTATAAAAAACTTCGCGATTAGCTTCGCGCGAGAACGATTGATGTGGCGTACAATATACGTAATTCCGAATGAATTTTTTCTCACTCATTCCGTGAAACAACGATTATTTGTTTTTCGCGGCTTTCACGACGGCTTCGCTCGTGTCGCGTGCAACAGCCAATCGCACTACTGACGGGGGGCTGAATGAGTGGTAACTTAACGATAAGTTAATAGTCCTACGTTTGTCGCGTAAAAATTCATCGTATATTTCTACACGATGCTTCGTGTAATAAACACCTGCGTAATTCACAAATTAGCTACAGGGTGAAATATTCATAAATCGAATGTGTAATACAAACGACATAAAAGTAATGCTACAATGATATAGACTGTAATAAAAATATTGAGAATGTAATAAACGTAATAACGAAATACGATCGTATTCTATAATGAAATATTAATAATTCATTTTGCGAAAAAAATGAATATTTACATATTTTACGGTAGTCGAACCGATTTATTAAGGAATTGTGTTCTGTCAACATTGTTGAATATGTATCGCGAAATTCCGTCATTCGTGTTCACGTGCCAGTCTCGTGCCGCGGGTGTAATAGTATTTATTCCCACGAGTGCCTAAAAATAAGGATTCTCGAAAAGAGGTAGGTAGCGCGCGAATCGATTAAAATCCTTAATCGACTATTTTGGAACAAAGTGGTCGGCCGTCAAAACCGATCGATGCTATAACAAGTCGTTTCAAAATTTCGTAATCAAGGTGAACGTCTTCGAATGATCATTTCTCTCTCGCGAAATGCATCCGTTTCGGAAACATCAATTAGGGCCCTAAAAGTTTTCAATTACCCGCTCGGAATAACGATCGATTATCTCGAAAGTCGTCGATATTTATCTCCACGGTAACCATATGCGTAATAAGATGAGCATCGATGCCGTTCAGAGACGATGCGTCCTCGTTTCGTTACGATCGTTTACTCTTTCGGTTCGTACTTCAAAGATGGCTTTGTAAATTACTTCTTCCCGAGATTGATATGGCGTTTGTCGCGGCGCGTCTTGATGGATCACCCCAGAGAGGAGAAATGATCCAATTCTCCTTCGCGTAATATCGATTTCTCGATAATCTCGATTATCTCGTCGAAACGTCTAACGTTTCACGGAAATTCCTTCGAGCGAGATGCAACAGTCCTGGAATATCCTATTCGGCAAATCCTCGTATAGAAATCGAGAGAGAGAGAAAAATCTCTCGTAGACGAAATTTATGATTTAAAATCGTCTCAAGGAGTAGAGGCGCTAAAAGTGGGGGCAAAAACCTGAAAATTGGAATTCTCGAATCGGACGGCGAAATGTCAAAATGATCGAACACGTGGGCGGGGAGTGCCCCGAGAATTTTACGGAAACGAGATTCATATATAAATTGCGGACCCGGCCACCGAAATCACATCAGTCTCTTTTCTCGCAGCACAGAGAAGCCACCAAATCAAACCGCAAACATGAAAATGGTGTGTATATCGTGTTAGTTCTCAGTGATAACGAAAATTTTGAAAATTTGCGATAGTGTAAATCGTGATCTTCTGAAAGAACAGTCAGACGCGAAATTCGAAGGATTCGAAAAATTTGATTTGTTTCTTGTTTGAATTTGAATGGTTTCTCAATCGTATTATCCGGTATTTGTACTCGAATTTTGCATTTATGCGTAAAAAATCGGTATTATCTTATTTGTGAAAATCGCGACTAAAACCTACAAAATTTGGCAACAATTGATCCGACAGAGTGCTAATATCGATAAAGATATTATTTGAAAAATTTATACACATACATAATGTCTAACTCTATTTAAAAGTACGAAAATCGGTTTTCCTGTTATACTTGTGATAATTGCCGACTAATTCGACAATGAAATTAAACAAAATACAGACTTAACGAACGAAAAACTGATCAAATTTTTGATTCTGTTGTTCCAATTGCGTTTGCGGATTCTCCAAGAGATTTCGTCCTTGCCTTACATCACGATCGATACGACTAATCGAGAACTCTTTCTCTCGATTTCGAAAGCTAATTCGATAATTTTCTCTCTTTTGCAGATCATTGCTTTAGCCGCCCTCGTGGCCGTCGCTTTCGCCGCCCCCCAACACGTCGTTCCCGGTGAACAGACCCTCGTCGTGAAGGAGACTCCCTCTGACAACATCGGTGTCGACGGATACAACTACGCCTACGAACTCTCCAACGGAGAGACCCGCCAGGAATCCGCTCAGCTCCGCACCGTCGGCGACCACGATGCCCTCGTCGTCTCCGGAAGCTTCTCCTTCGTCGACCCCAAGACCCAACAGCGTTACACCGTAACCTACACCGCTGACGAGAACGGATTCCACCCATCCGGAGAACACTTGCCAGTCGCCTAAGCTCTGACAACTCGATTTCTCATCCCGACAAATTTGACGAAGACATTGGACAGATATATATTAGACAATAAATGACCTATTTTTTATAAATCAAATATTTATCTTCTCATTGAAAATCCCGATCCTTTCAAAATTTTGGGGTTGCGGTAACTGATTTAAAATGGAGCCTTCTTTTTGCGAATCAAAAATCCGCGCAAGAATAAACATCTATAAAATTATTTACACAACTGAATTTCGATCAATCTAAAATTGTGATTTCGTTATCGACAACCGCGAGTCTTTCATTATACGGTATCGGTATATAATTTCAGTAATACAGCTAATCATTTGATTTTTTTCTTCTACAAAATAACATACCCTTGAAAGATGACACGCTAGTACGCTCGTTTGTACGATCCTGGCGATTGATAGTTTGCAATTGCAAACTCGAGTCCTTCAGGATTCTGACGCGATGTGTTTACTACTTGTTTTGCGAACTGCCGTTCTTACGTAATCTTCCATCTCGTTCGCCACTTCCTGGTCTTTTACATACGGGCCGTGCACGCCATTACAACCCATTATTAGGCACGGTGGGTCCCTTCGGCTTTCGAGATCTCTCGCGTAAACACCGATCGTTCGTTTGAGCGCGGTAGATAATTCGTCGAGTGATTCGTTTCGTTTGTTCGTTCCATGTAAATCTAATTAGAATTTACCTATTCGTGCATTGAAACTAAAAATTAGTCGAAACCACTTGCTGTTTGAAAACAGAAATAATCTGTTCGATAAAAAGAATTATCACAAAGAAATTTTATTTCGAATTAGTATCTTTTATTCAAATAATTATTTTCTTAAATGTACTTTTTGTTGAAATAAATTCAACAAATTTTTTAAGCGTAGAATCACGGAACAAATTCAATTCGTCATGCATATTAAATGAAAAATTTCCAATTTAATATATTTAATTACTTAATACCCTTTCGTATAAATTAATAAATTTGTCGTTTAACTGTAATGTTACGAATTTTCCTCAAACCTGAACTTGTGTCAATTGAGGTAAATTCGAGTCGAGTCAACTCGAGGAATAATTACACATACATATAAAAATTCGTACCAAAGCAGCTTTCTTTATAATTACACGTCAAGAACGAGCAATCCTAATGTTACGTCGATTACCGTCGAGAATTACATGGGTGAGTATAGCGAATCTCATCCTCTCTCTTTCCGAGATACGAAATGCGTCATTTTTTAGCGGGCGTATATCAAGAAGATGAAAGTCTCGATACAAGACGATACGCGCCGGCTGGTTTTACACGTCGGTACATCCGAGAGCGACAATGCGATATGGCGTCATCATAATGACGTCTACCCCCATCTTTCGTAACTCACGGCTTTAAAATCGTACGATTATCGTTTAATTCGCTTATGTACCCGTCGAGCGAGGCACTCACCTCGTTTCCCTTGATTACCGGGTGTTTTTCAGTCGAGTAGGTAGAGGGAGATAGGGGGGGGGGGCAAGCTGAGAGAAAAAAAGGAATTAATCGCGGCCGTTCGATTCTCCACGAGGCACCCACGAGCATCTTCTTCAAGGACTCGAGATATCGAGCCCCGCACCACCGAGAATTTAAATCGGCCCTCTCTCGTTACGCTCTTTTACCTTACGCCGATTTTTCGTTACAAACGCGAGATTGCGGCTCGCGATATAGCGTTCTTATTTACGATCCTCGAGTCGCTTTAAATGTATAATGACCCGTAGGAGAAAAATTCTATCTCCGAAACTGGTTAATCCGCTTCGGACGGTTTACGGGCTCTATTATCTATTCATTACGAAGACGGTCTGGGGAGTCTCCGAGGACTCGTGTGGGAAGATAAGGAACGATTTAAATAAATTTTGTCACATTCGATATTGGATTGCGTGTTTCAACGAGCACGATGACTTAAGCCCTCGTGTGTGACTTAATACACGATCGGAATCGGTCTCGCGATAATTGACGTCGTCACAACACGCGTAGATTAATTTCTAACAACTCTGGGCTAAAAAAAGAGAATCTCTGACGAAATTCACCACCAGCTCGGACTTTCTAACGATTCTACTCTCGATGATTGGCTATCTTTCGCGAACCCGAAGACTCCGCAGGATTATTAATGAACGTGTTGGTCAATTGACGCTCTACGCAAATTTCGTTTGTTTCGAGGATCTCGGCTCGTTGCATTAAAATAATTGTTGCGAAATCGACGATTATTCCGTCGAGACAACGCGTCTATACGTTAAAATGTGTACGTATATAGGCTCGATCGAAAACCATGAAATTATGTAAGAACTCGTCAAGCCGGTGGTACAAAGTATCTTCTAAGCAGAAAAAAGAGACTGTACGGTCGTCGCGATGCGTTGTGCGAAAAAGACTTTCTATAATTTTCCAAGAAGCGCATGTATAATAGGCGAACCAATATTTGGCTTGCGAGAATTGCATCTTCTTTGAACATGAAATGAATGCTCTGCAAAATGTTAGTAATTTATATGGATTGACAAACAAGCACATCAAAATGATAAATATTTCGAATATTAATATCACCGAACAATTGTTTTATTTGAATAAATAACTATAATTGACGTTTTTCATGCCAGTACAGATATTCTTGCTTAACGTGAGTACACTTTAACAATTTGAATTATAGATATAGTATAAAAATTATATTTCATATCGTTCTAATATACACTGAAAATAAAAATTTATTGAAGCTACTTGCTATTTGAAAAGAAAAATATGTTGTTCGATAAAATAAATTATTGCTTACAGAGGAATATTGTTCGGAATTAGTAATTTCAATTTGAGCAAATATTTTGTTGGATATACTTGACATTTATTTGAATGTATGCAAACTCAACAAATTTTCAGTGTAGCAACAATTTCACTGAATAAATTCGAAACGAGAAATTCTAATCGGTAGTCAGAATGTGAAATGAAGATTTGACGAGAGGCAAGAAATCGAAAATCGAAATATCCGATCCACCGGAGAGCGATGACGATCCGATAGATCGATCGAAAGGTGAGAGGTGAGACCTCCACGGTCTCCGGAAACCGGACAGGGATCTCCGAGTTTTTTTGGCAGTAGGAGGACCACTATAAAAACTCGAACGGTGGCATCGTCGAACATCAGTTTTCTCTTCGACACAAGAGCAGCCACTCCTACCCAGCAAACATGAAAATGGTAGGTAGAGTTACGAATTTCCTCGAGAAAATCGTATTTTGTGATTGTGAATATCGAGAGTGCGGGAGTGCCCGGAGGGAGAAACTAGTCCAGCACGGATAAAAGTGACTCGAGGATAGTACTGATCTTATAAAATCCTTTCCAGATTATTGCCTTCGCCGCCCTCGTGGCCGTCGCCCTTGCCGCCCCTCAAGGTCACCACCAGGAGCAACAGGTTGTCCTCGTAAAAGAGACTCCCTCTGACAACATCGGTGTCGATGGATACAACTTCGGTTACGAACTCTCCAACGGTGAATCCCGCCAGGAATCCGCTCAGCTCCGCAACGCTGGAACCGAAAACGAAGCCCTCGTCGTCTCCGGAAGCTTCTCCTTCGTCGACCCCAAGACCAACCAGAGATACGTTGTCACCTACACCGCTGACGAGAACGGATTCCACCCACAGGGAGAACACTTGCCCGTCGCTTAAATTTTAATTCAACGATAATGTAAATAGGATTGCCAAATTGTTATAGACGATTTTATAAATTGTTGCCAATTGACTATAGTCAAGTGCTCGAAGAGAGTCACGACTGTAAAACTTTTTTCGAAAATTCTGGTATATCCGCTGCATTTTTGTGCGGTTGATGCTACTCTCAATAAATTGATTTCGTTTTAAAGCATATATTATTGTTGTACTTTATTTTTACCACACTGATAAAAAAATGTATTGTTAGTCAAATCTATTAAATGCGATTTGAGTCTTCAAATATAATACGTACTAGGTAACGCACACGAGCTGAACAACCGAGTTTAGTAATTCTTGTACTTTGAATGAAAATCAAACCAATTTTTTCACTTATTTTATTCATGAAATTATGTACAGCTTTATTCGGTATAATTATAAAAAGAATAGATAAATATTCACAACTACTTTAAGTGAAAATCGACCCAATTTTTTCACGTATTTTATTCTTAAAATTATGTACAGTTTTTTTCAGTAAAAATATAAAAAGAATACACGAATATTCATAATAAATACAAAGATAAAAATATACAACTAGTACATACGAAATATATTACTCTTCTGCAAATATAAACATATAAATGCACTAATGACAAAAATCGAAAATATCATATCGTTTTACTCGCCACCTCTACATCCGAGTCTATGTGTAACGGCGTAGATGCTCTGCCTTCTTCCGTAGGGTACTCTAAAGTATCTTCGAAAAATGCATAGTTCTCCATATCGCTAGCCCGGTCCATCAAAATGTCATCGTAAACGGTCTGAGTACCGTGCAAGATGGCGGCTCCGTCGAATGAGACGGATTCTCGTAGAAATTCATTCGTTGGGTAAATTCCATATTTATCGTATTGGCGAGTATCAAAAATTTTACTAAAATCATATCCCTCGTGCACATCCTTCTGATAATCGGGAAGAGACCGCCTCGAGTAACCCTTGCGATTCCGGCGCTCGAAATATCGAGTTATGTTGAAAAGTTTCTTCGAATATTTATATCTTTCACGCCTGCAAACGGAATTAATTTCCAATTCCCGGATGGCTTTCTGCGACTCGTGTTCTAGATCACTCGTGGCAGATTCATTATCAGATTCTACATCGCCATTGTAACCGGTTTCCTCGTCGGAGGTGTCCAGAGCTAACCTGTAAGATACCGGAAGCCTTGTTTCGTCATTGATTTGTAGCGCCCGTCGTTTATTATTTTGTACATCTTCGATTTCATCTTTTCTGGTCAACTTGTCGACGTGAGGCTTCTGGCTTGTTGATTTTATTGGCTCTTCCTCCTCGATAGGTCTCTTTTGGGCACGTTTGATCGAAACATCAGCCCCAATGTCCTTTGTTGTTTCTTCCATTTTTTGCTCTTTTTCCTGTTGCGTTGCGTTCATATTTGCGATGTATTGGATATCGATGAGGACAGTAGATAAAACGAGCCGGTAAGAGACACTTTAAACACACTTTAATACAGGAAAATTACAATTTACTAGGATTCATTGGAAGCTGAATTCGAAGCGAAATCTTACGCGACGGTAGTTAGTTGACAACTGACACTCGTTAGACCTTTCGCTAGGTCGAGAACTCATACCAAAATTGGACGTGTTTGTTTCAATCGGTAAACAGATTTTGCGGAAAATTTTCATTGCCGATATTCGGACATGTGAAAATCAACAACAATTACGTTCCTTGTAATTTTTTATTATAAATGAGAATTTTCATGGTTTTCAAAATTTTTTATTAAATGTTTTGGAGAAAATGTAGGTTTGAAAAAATTAAACATGCAGAATTTTGTTTTGTACTTGAGTATTCTTTCAAAATAATTAACGGACAGCTGAATAGGAACAATCCGGATCGATTATTTACACTATTGAAAAAGAACGTTCGAGTGTCCTTTCCCTATCTAACTCAATGATTTTCTTTCTGTCGAGTACTGTAAAACATACGAATGAAAATTGAAACTAATAAAAACTATACATTTCAAAGAATTTATACACATAGTATAATTTAAATTAAGAATTTGTAACGGAATATTTAAATAAATCTAAATTAATAAGGTTTATAGTTTTCGCAATTTCGAAAATGGCACTGTTATCATTTTTAGTTCCGACATATTCGACTCGAAAATGGCGCCACTTTACGTTTTCCTCTTGAACTTCATTCATGTTTGCGTAATAACTATATTGATAAAGTTTGACACGTCAAAAGCAAAATACAAATGCCGACCACGCATGATCGTTACTGTAACCAATTTATTTGATAATACAATTATTTTAAACAATACCCATTACTCGCTAATCATAGGGCAAATAACAATGCCTTGTTTCATGACACGGGAATTGAAATTTCAAGAAGTTCATGAAACGATATGATCCGGCTGGCATTTGGAGGTTAGTCTTCGTGCGTTGAGCCGCGAGATGTGAGTGTTACAGGTGTAAAATGAGACGATTAAAATTTCGTGTAAATATGCCGAAGATAACAATGCTACCGCGATCGTCGCGGATAGTTGCACTCTGTTCAGCAGCTAATTTCATTAATGCGGCAGATCGGGTTATCATGCCGATTGCCATAGTACCAATGACTGATGAATTCAAATGGAATTTGTATTGGCAAGGCTGGATTCTTTCAGCGTTTGCATTCGGTTATTTTACGAGTCAAGTAAGCTATTTCATCTCAAATTAACATGGTAATAAGTATTTTGTATTCTTGAATTATTTTCATAGATAATTGGTGCAAATACTGCAAATCGATTTGGATGTAAAGCAGTTCTCACATCAGCTGTTTTACTTTGGTCAATCAGTACTGTTGTAACTCCGTTACTGGCGCAATCGGTTACTCTGCTCGTTATTTGTAGAGTAATTTTAGGTTTGGGAGAAGGTTTAGGTAATTTGGTTTTACGTGAACGATTATTATTCATTCAATACGTAATCATATTATGATAATGATATTTCAGGACTTCCAGTGATATTTCATTTGTTTGCGCACAATGTACCTGTAGAAGAAAGGTCTAGAGCGTTTGGTTACCTCGTTGCTGCAGGTTCAATTGGTCAAGTAGTAGCTTCTGTGGTACAATACAATTTTTTTTAACCTAATAAAATTTTACGATTTCAAAGTTTGATAATATCGAATAATTATTCGTAGTTGTGTCCTCACTTATTGTGGCAAACCAGCTTCTATTTATTTGGTACAATTGGTATTATATGGACTGTGTTGTGGTTACTTCTGTACCAAGAAACTAATTCTCAAGATGAAATACCACTATTTGTTCCTAAGGTAACCGTGTAATTTGCAATTGTTATTTGATTATTTTTTATTCAAACATCTTTCTATATTGTCTTCAGGTATCCCAAAATAGAAGTTTACGCTGGACTGAGTTTATCGTGCACTGGCCTCTATGGGCTCTGTACATAGCGCATTTTGCTATGAACTGGAGTAACTATATAATAATGCAATGGTTACCGACGTACTTGGTTAGGAATTTATCCACTAATAAAGAGAGTATAAGCTTGACAGCACTTCCTTATATTGTCAATTCCTTGATAGGAATAGGTAAAATTTTCAATTTAAGTAATATAAATCGCATGGTTTTTTAATTTAAAATTCTTCCTCACAGTCGCAGGCCATAGTGCTGACAATCTAATACAAAAAAGATGGCCTGTTTTATCAGTAAGAAGATTGATGACCAATATTGGCCTCATAGGACCTGGAGCATTTTTGCTTGCATTTTGTGCGTTTGATAACTTACTTGCTGCAGTTATGTACGTGTGAAAATGTTTATTTTTGGATTGTATCACTGTAATTTTATTTTTTATTATAAATATGATGATTTTTAGTCTTATATCAATATCTATGGGATTATGCGCTTGTAACTCCGCTGGTCATTTGAGCAATCATGCCGATGTAGCTCCTAATCATGCTGGAATCACGTTCGCAGTTTCAAATACTATTGTAAGTGTTGATGAAGTTATAAAAAAGTTACAAAATTAAGTATCGAGTTTTAAATTCATAGGCGACGATACCTGGAATATTGTGCGGTCCGCTAACTGCGGAACTAGTCACCGCATCTCACGGTCGTTGGATGCCTGTTTTTGTGTTAGCAGCTGCTGTTAACTTTACTGGAGCTATAATCTATCAGAGTCACAGCTCAGCGCTTCCAGTATTGTGATTTTTTTTTATCTGTGAGTACATGTTGAAACTGATGATATTATGTTAAAATTTACGTGTAAAACAAATGCGTTAAAAGAACTAAGAGATACATATATTTATAATACTTTTGTTAAAACTTGCTCTAATTTCGGTACCTAATAGAAATTGAGGCCAGTTGTCTCAGTAACTCGATGCGAGTTTAAAGTAAATCTCAGAAAAACATATCAAAGAACTGAGCAAATATATTTACATTTTTATGTAATGCTGCAAAATCATTTTGAATCACTGGCACAGAGCTATCATCGACATTATGAATAAAGTTTTACACCGGTGCCATGATAATGTACACAGTATGGAATTGATTCAACTACAAAGACAGCGAAATAGATTTAAGTAATGTTCAGAAACTACGTTTTGAAGTCTTGAATTATAGTTTTAAACACGGATGAAATATGTATATTCTATAAAACATGAGACTGTACAAACGAAGAATCTAACTTTTATATTATATAAAGACTTCTATCAATATTTTGTTGTAAATTACAAATTTCAAAGATTAAAAAAAAGTTAAATCACATGTATGTCATTACGAATTTGTGAATATAAATTATAATAATTAATTTGGTCTTGCGATGATCAATTAAGAAATTTTTTAAGGTATTCGGATTTAAAAATTGTTGGTAAAATTTTTGCAGCGTCGCTTTTTGTATTGTTCGAATGCAAATACTTTTCGAATGTTGGTTCTTGAATCGGAAGAGTGGTGTGAGTTTGTGGATGAGATTGATTAATGCTCAATTTTGTAAGCATTTCGTCCAATTCTCGAGGTGGTGATAAAAATTTTCTCCGTGGTGAGACTACATTACTAGTTTGAATGTCAGCATCACGAGTGGAGGGAGCGTTCCGATATTTTTTTAGATGCTCTGGAATTTTGGATCTCTGCTCATAGTCACACTCAGAAGATTCTATATTGCTTATATTTTTCCATTTTGGATTCAAGAATCCAGTTGTATCACCTTCAGAAAAATTTCTATCGAATTTTGACGGAATTGGAAAATTATCTGTCACATTATCTTTGGATTCGTCTTTGTAGATTTTAGGGACGTGAAATTCGAATGGCGGTTGCTCGGTCAAACTCGACGAGGGGAAATCTCTTAATTTACGGGACTTTTCATTGTGTGTATATTTTGTTTTAGATTTTCTCACATTTGTATATAAATTTTCAATTTTGTTGATTTTACTGTTAATTTTTTCCAAATTGTCATACAATTGCTTTGTTTCATGATCTAATCTGTAATCTCTATCGGATTCTTTAAAACTCCCTGATTTTACAATTTGCCAGTCTGATTTTACATTCTTTGTCAAACAATCTCTGCTTGTTTTATCCAATCGTGGTAACGTGAATGAAAATTTTATATTCTCTTTTGTTTTACGCTCCTTAATTATTTTTTCGTCAGATTTGAAATCCGATGAACCTTTATCAAAAAACGTATTTTTTATTTGAAAAATTTAGGGTTTAAATATGTTTTCAATACCTTTGAAAATTTTTGATATTCCACTGTATTCGCTCTTAGATTTTTTTGTTTCTTTTCTAAACTCATTTTCATTCGATGATGAAGAGTCGTCGTGAGTTTTAAATTCATAAACAAAATTACTCGTGGCAGATTTACGTTCGATCCGTTTAGGAATTCTTAAGTATTGTTCTGTTGTTTTCCATATTTTTGGCATGCTCTGTAAATGTAAGAAATTTAATTTTTTTTTTATTATTTCCTCATAAGTAGGACACATTACAATTCTTTTTCGCGTTGGTTTTATTTTTTCTTTGGAATCATCTGATATTTCTCTTTTTTCGTGTTCATTATTCTCTTGAATTTCTACTCCCATATTTTTGGATTTATTGTTCAATAATCTCGCATTTTTCGTTTTACCACACACCCTATAAAATAGTCATTAACCTCGAATCGATAATGAATCACATGAATAAAAACTGACCTTTTTGTCTCGCTATTTGATTTTGATTTACGCACCACTGCGACTATTTCATTAAACTCGCGTTCGCTAATCTTCGATACGAAAACCGTCAAACCGTTCAGTCGTTGCAGTTCCTCCCTCTTTTGGGATGTAATTTTGAAGGCATCTATTTGTAAAGGCAAAAATCTTGGTGCGCAAATTGAGCTCGAACTGTCCGACGAATTATCCTCCCTTTCCGCCAGTTCAACAATTGATTTAATGTTGTTCAGATTCAACTTCTAACCACAATATTACACCGAAAAGAGTTAACCAAAGTGAAATAAAATTGGCGAAGAGCGGATATTTTCTGTATAAAAAGTGACGTAAAAGTGTATTTATGCCTTTCACATTTTATGAGTGGACAGAAAAATAACGGGGATACGATTACGTATAATTAAGGCGAATGTTATGTAGTATAATTTTAGGGATTACGATAGTGCGCTGTTTACTCTCATCGAAACGGAATCGCTCTGTTTCTGCGTTCAGAGGGATAAGAGGTTTTTAAAAAGTGAGCAGTGCAATAAGATACGCGCTCGTCACGTTCGTTACTTTATCAGTCTTTATTTATAACTAAACGACAGATGAAAATATATCTGTATATAGTATATTATAGATTTCTATATATTATTAACAATAAATATAGCCGATAAAAGTAGCACGAAACGTACTTTATCATTTCGTTAATAAACGTTACACGTATGCAAAATCAATAAACTACGCGATGAAAAAGCCGAATCAAGACCAGCTCGATTCATCTTGTGCCGGCTGCGAATATCGAAATAAACTATCGAGTGATGCTAACAGAATTTTTATTTACATCGAAATCAATATAACCGCTAATCCTTCACCGATAGCAGTCGATTAACTTAATTATTAACCAGAAATAGACATCGTTATTTATTATTTATCAATACTATGACTAGTTTCTACGTGACATCGAGATGTGTTGTTATGTTTTGTATATCCAGAGGTACCAGAAATTCAACCGGTAAAGGATTAGTCACGCTGAGAAGAAATTTTTTGAAACAATTTAATATTCTCAAACGAATAAATTACCAATAGCTCGACAAAATAATTATTTAACTAAATATAAAATATAATTATTAAACTTCAAAAATGTTCATTCTTCCATCTAAATATTTTTCCTCAATTTCGTATTGTTAATTAGTCGATTTTTTTTCATTTGAAAATATTTGGTTGATTTAATATAATTTTTCTCTCGACGCTTCACTCGGAAATTTTATAATTAAAAAATAAACATCAACATCCGATTTCAAGTCTGATTTAAAAAGAAACAAATACAGAATGAAAAATTAACATATCGTCAAATCCTTTTTCTCTCTCTATCTCATTTTTTCCTAAATTCCTCTCGATTTATCGTCTTGCTTTGCATTGACGTAATTTTTTCCTAATCAAAACCTACACTTCCTCCCTCATTTTCAGTTCCGCTTGTACGCTTCTTGAGGTGGTATGACGCGTTTCGTCAATCCAGGTGTAGAGTCGTACGTCGTTTCGTCGTCTCTCAATGCTTGTGGATCCTTCGACGGTGCCGTCAGACATTCGTGGATGAAACTGCAGATCGTGTTCACATAGACGTCTGGGTAAGTAGTGTAATGTTTTACATGAGGTGAGTTGGAAAACAGAACCAGTTGGACTCTGACGCCGCGTTCAGCTCGTCGACTCGCAAATTTTTCCACGTCCTTGAAAAATTTGTTGAATAATATAATAATAACGAAATTGTTATTATAGAAAATACCCTTCTCAAAAAAATTAAATGAATAATTATCATTTTCAAACGGCTGTATCTCAACTACGAATGATAAAATTCAATTGATAGAAAAATAATTAAAAAATTTGAATCTTCCTCTTTAAAATGATCGATTCGATTATTTTTAGTCGAGATACATCCGTTTGAATATAACGAGTGGCCTTTTCATTTTTTTGAGTAGCACGTTTTGATGAATTACCGATGCTGGGATAAGTGTATCCGCGTTAGAGTAGAGGAACAATTGAGGCCAGGAATAACTCTCTTCTGTAAGATTCATCGGATTTGTCTCAATAGGATCGGTCCTTCCGAAAACATGTGCGACCACCTGTAGAATTTTCATTTTCGTTTAATTTAGATAATTCTCAAAGAATTTAAAAATATTTCGTAAACAAGATAGTTATTTTACCTCAAAAAACCAGAGCATAGAGAGAAAAACAGTTATGAAAAAGGACATTGGTAAATTGGTGAGCGGATGTCCGCCAAGGATCGCACTGATGGCTCTGAACAACGATGTCAATCTTCCCTCGCCTGGTGCGCTGTCGAATATTACACCCTTAACCTGAAATCGATCATTTATCAACTGGAATTCTAAATCTTAATTCCAAAGATTTATTGAGTTTTTATCTAAAGAGAACATTCGTCTGCTAATGTTTATCGAGAGCTCAAGAACTTCAAATTGAGTAATTTTTGGTCATTTTCGCAATTCGTATTTTGCAGAAGGAAAAAATTTCAACCTTGAGTGGTATTTTGGCCTTCTGCATGGCAAGACTGACATGTTGATAAAGAAAAGCTCCTCCGTTGCTGAACACGTGGAAAAATATCGGGTGTTCGTCCAAACTCTTGTCCATTATAATCCTTAAGAGTTGTTTGCCGATGTATGGCATTTTTTCCCGCCTCCAAAAAAGACATTCTACAGGGGCCGTATAGCGCAGCGTGATGCAGCTGAAAAAAGAGGCTGTATGAGTTTACAAATAATAGAAAATTACAGAACGACAGTTTCATTTTTCGCGATATATAACGCGAAAAACGATGCGTCACTCGTTCTCACGAGATATCGATTGACATTCCTTGGTGCGACATGCGTACACTTTGCACGCAACAGTTTGCTATGTAGGGTCAACCATTCTTGTCTCGAACCCCCCAAATTATTCCTACCACTCCAGAAGGCCTCCATTTGGATTCTAGTCGCGATTTCATTTGAAATGCAGAATAGAAATCGAAATAACTTCGAAATAAATCAGCCGATACTTCAGGGCTGACCTTGAACTTCGCACTTTCCGAGGCACGCTCTTGATCCAAAAATTGAATACCAGTACAAGAGTAATTCAATTTTTCGTAAAAGAACCATCTGAAGACTTTTTATGACGACAAATATTGTAGGAATGTGTAAAATTTCCACTCAGATTCATTTCCTCAGTTCATTCCCTAACCTCCTTTTTATGGTTTCAATTTAGCAACAGACGACATAAATAAAAAAAAAGAGCAGAAAATAAGAAGAAAGAGTTACCTCTTTTCCTCGTAGATCGCACTGTACTTGGCCAAGTACCTGTCCTGACAGCCGGCCCACCCGAGGAGCACGACGACCGGCCTCTTGTCCTCCTCATACACAAACACGAATTCATCACGTTGTTCCTGAATTTGCTGCTGTGGCTTGTCTTTCGGCGAGGACGGCAGCGATGGGAATATAATGTAGTAATCGAGGTCGTCCTGCTCGCTCATGGTGCCAGCTTGAACTTGGTGGACTCCTCCGAGGAACCAGAGTGAGAAAGAGGGAGAAAGAGAGAGAGAGAGAGAGAGAGAGAGACCGAGAGAGAGAGAGAGAGAGAGAGAGAGAGAACGAGGGGGGATCGATGGACGAAGGGTGAAAGCGGAAATGGAAAATCCGAGGCGAACGCCAGAGATGGAACGTGCAAAAAGAAGTGATGAGTCAATGAAGGAGAGCCAACCTGAAGAAAAAAATTCAGCGGAATCCGGAGGGGGCGCTCGGCCGGCCGACTTTGCACGCGCGATGTTTCGCTACGAGTAACTCTCTCTCTCTCTCTCTCTTTCTTTCTCTCTCCCTCTCTCGTTTACAGACTCGAGTGTGTGGGCTATCGGACCTGCGTACACGAGTTAGGTGTGCGAGGCGCGCGGGGATCGATAGTTCAAACCGACTGCATAGCGATAATACGAGTTTGGCGCGAAGTTGCACGGAAAAGAGGCCGACGCATTGCTAGGGCAACTTCAGATCTCCTATCCTCCAGCTATCGTAAATTATGAATCGCATTTTTCTTTTTTCTTTTCAAAAAACGCCCTCGTTTATTTTAGAAAACCCACATTGAGGAAATGTGGTTCTTTCGTTGAAATAAAAACTTTTTTGTATAAGGAATTTTAAATTGAGGAGATGAATAAGTCACGAGGGAGGAATTTTAGATCCATTCTTTGATTAATAATACCGCTTTTTTTCAAGAAAATTGTAATTTTCAGTTATGATGTACAGGAAATTCATATTCATATTTTACTTTTTAAAATCAACAACGCTTATTAATTTGTCGAGGTTAAAAATTCAACCCCTTCGATCGTACGATCAATAAGAGTTTCCATTGTGCCATAGTTATTTATATATGAGTAATTATTATTTCGATGGCGTCTCGACGGGACGGCACTCCCATTGAAGAAAACTGAACGCGAGAATAAATGTCAATACCGTGAAAGGCTTTTCCAAGAGTCAGAAATAGCGATCTGTGCGAGCGATTCTCGCTGACCCATAGCTGAGAGGCTCTTACCGAGAATCTGCGAGCTCTGTGCCAGCCCGAACCGGAATAACTCTCTAAGCGAAATCGCGATCGTGAAAAAACAAGACTTTGCCCTTTTCGGAAGAAAAATATAATTTCAAACGCGATCGAACAGACAATGTAGGTTTCATTGGATAACGCGAACTCGCATGATAAGGAGCCACCAGTTGAGAAGTATCGACAAGTGGCGCCGTATTACAGGAAACTGGCAAGACTCTCCGAGAATATTTAGCGTTTTATCGATGCGACGAATTCCTTTCTGTAGAAAATACTGTGAATTTTTAATAGTATATTGCGATGATAACAAATGTCTTAAAATTTTTAGATATTCAAATAATTTATTCGTTGCAATATAATGAGAGAAGTCAATTCAAAATTGTTTATTAATTTTTCATAACAATATTTAACAACGACCAATATTTACTAAATTTTTAGGTGTCAAAAATTCGCGAATTTAATAAACCTTGTTAATGCAGTTAATACCGAACCTTTTAAAACAGTGATACAACAAAAAGATTCTTTCTATATAAACTGTTTGACATTCACGCAATTATCAACAACGAAGTTAATGAGGTAACGCTCCGCCTCGCGTTATCAGGGCGATGAATCGCGAAAACGAAGTTTACAGCGTCGTCAGAGGGTGGCGCGATGCACGAGGTGTAGCCGTCGCACAGGCGCGGTTCGAAATGCCCCCCGTCATGGGAGAGATTCAAACGCGAAATCCGCAAACGGTGCGCGGTAGCCGTCAGAGGCACGCGAGTGTCCGCGCGATACGCAACGCGCGTTATGCGAGAGCTCGGTTGCGTTCGTTACGCGCGTGCCAGTCAGTGATCATTGGTGTTTGTTGTTGAAAAAAAAAGGAAATGTGCAGCGGAAAAATGACGAGCCTTGCGAGGCTCTGCGCGATCGCGATTCTATTCAGTGTCGTCTTGTCTTCCGGTGAGTAGACGAGAATCGAGAATCGTTTCTCTGTCGAGTGCAGTTTTCCTCCCCCGCCTTCGTGAGAGAATGGGAAGTACGTCTCGCGTGAAAGATCGCGAGGGAATTAATCCGAAAGGGTAGTCTCGATGTTCCACGACGCGCATGGTAACAGCCGGCGAAAAAAAAAGAAGAGGGTAACGTGAAGGACGGATAGGGGGCTGGATTGTAATCCGAGAGTGAAGTCCGTTAAATGTCGTTCGGAAATTGCGCAGGGGGTAAATACTGCGAGCTGTGTGTGGGTGCAAATCCGAATGGTACTCGATAGCGTCTCTGCCCTTTTTCCGCGCGACATTCGGGTTACTCTCACGCCGAACCGAGCGCACCCGACTTTCCACACGACGAAACTTTTTTAATAGCGCCTCGCGGATCGAAATATTAGTTCTCGTTTGATGCTGCATCGGGTCTCGTCGTCCAGTATTTAGAATTAGGTCGGCATCAGGTTTGATACCATATCAAGAAGTAAGAATCGGTACTCTGCTCAAAGAAATAAAGGGGCATTTATCATTCTTAAATGGCTGTATCTCAGCTAAAAATAATTAAATTCGATTGATGGAGTGATCATTTTAAATTTGGAAGGTTCCTCTTTAAAATTACCACCTGCTCGATTCGATTCAATCATTTTTAGCCGAATTATATCCGTTTGAAAATGACAAATGTCCCCTTATTTTTGAGTAGTCCACATTCAATCATGGTTCGATCATTGACAATTTTTGAACCAGGTAGCATTAGATTGGCAAATCAGTCTGACGTTACACAAATGTCCTCATCGCGTTGTTTAAACTGAAATGAAATTAGTTGAATCAATTTTGTGCCTTCTTATACAAAACGATATTTTGTAAAATAAAGAGGAAAATTCTGTTGAGTGATTGATAGAATCGCAAAGTGGTAACAACAAGACCAATTAACGTTTCCAATACGAAGAAACTAAATTCGAATATCCCAAAGTGGTCCACCCTGTAAATATTTCTCGGGACGCTTCTGTTCGACGAAAATACACCGCGAATGGAATAAAGACGTCAATTGACGATCTGATTCGATTATCCACCCGTCCCGCTTATTACGCATTACGATTCATTGATAAACCACTCGGAGCTCATTGAGAGCACGAACGGCGCAACACTCGCATGGTATTTGCCTTTTGTACTCTGGAAATACCCATGATGCGATTCGTCAAAACACACCGGCTGTGCCCGACGAGTAACAACGGTGCGTCACGTGACAAGTAGAGGGGGAGGTTTGGGGGGGAGGGGGTTGATTCCACGGACATTTAAATTTAGATGAGTTC
Source organism: Goniozus legneri (assembly GCA_003055095.1). Taxonomy (NCBI): domain Eukaryota; kingdom Metazoa; phylum Arthropoda; class Insecta; order Hymenoptera; family Bethylidae; genus Goniozus; species Goniozus legneri. The sequence continues at coordinate 29,869 of NCVS01002080.1, forward strand.
ATTCGCGATAAGTGGAGAACCAAGTTGCGTGCGAAGGGATCGCATACTCGTAAATGAGTAATGCGCGATGCCGTGCTTTCCGCTTAACGGATTACGCCACTCATTGCATGATAAATTTTGCGCTCGTTTTCTCCAGATACAACAAATTCAACAGGAGAGGAGTTTGCCGATTCGATAGCGACGCAAGATCGGTAATTCCTCGACTCGTAAGGGAAGAAAAGGGAAATCTGCCTCTCTCTCTCTCTCTTTCTCTCTCTTCCTAGTGGTAGTTTCTATTTTACTGAGCCACATATACGACTCGAATTACATACCGCGCTGAAAGAGCGAATATACGATCCAGAGCCTGTTGCGCGTTTTGTAACTCGTAACCGTGGATTTCGCGTTTTTCTTCCCTTTCCCTTCCCACTGCTCATCCCTCCACTTCCAATTCCTCTCTCTCTTTCATTCTTCCTCGGCTGTAATGACGTCCGCGACGTTCCCATTCGTGGAAACTGAATTTTTATGGCTCTGCACTGCAAAGGAAATTACCGATACGGATGGACCTATATCTTTTTTTCTGTCTTCCCTCTTCCGTGTCTCATATTTCTCGCATCTGTTCTCGATATCAAAGAGATCTCGCGACGGGCTCGTTCTTTTGTACTGCGGACTCACCTGCATTCGCTCTGGACTTTTAAATATACTTCAAGGACGGGGTCTCAAACGTCGAGCGATATGAATTTTTCAGCAACTCCGGAACGAGCTATCTGGGTCGTGATTAATCGATCCGAATTTTTGAAAGTTCGATATATATGTATGTATTTGAGGTAGAACGCTCAGATATGAATCCGTTACCTGTATGTACATGGTCACTCAACACGAATTAAACCAAATGTTTTTGGGTTTAATTTTCAAGTCATTAGCGGTAATTTCGCTTATTAATTAATATTCTATACATAAATCGTTTTACTCTGACTTTTCAAAAGTTCGAATACTTATCGATCGAATTAAAATCATACTTTCTGATTACGTATCTAGAAAAATTTCATGGAGTATACGCAGAATTGATTACTATACACACATGAAAACTCGGATCGGCCGATATTGATTTTAGTATAGATAACCGATCTTAAAAGAGACGAATGACTACATATATGTAGTCGTAGTAGTATATGTAGTCGTAGTAGTAGAGAGAGAGAGAGAGAGAGAGAGAGAGAGAGAGCTATTCGTAAACGGATCGATTTATACGCGGTAGTAAATAGAATCGGTTTTCCAATCGGATGGTATCTAAGCCAGACGTAATAACATCCAGCGATTGCTTACCGTGACTCGCTCAATACCTTCTTCGGCGCCCTCGAGACTAAGACCGAGCGATAGAGAGGGATGGAGTGGCGGAGGTTGAATCGATCACACGGTGCCGTTTAATTAAACGCACTTCGACGTGAAAATGATTTGCTTCGGAGCCCAAGCCGAGAACGGAAAATCGCTGTTCGATCCGGAGACGATGAAAGCCTCTGTCCGTGATAAGGATCGGTCCGAGGTCGCGCAATCAGCCGAGGATCCCGCGGGTTCCTTCGGAATAATCGGCGGCGCGTACTGCCGAACCGTAACGCAAACAGCCTGGGATACGCCGGGGATTACCATTGTTCCGGAAATTTCGACGCGATTGTTTCCATTATAAAGCCCTCAGATGATTGGAAAATCGTTTCCCCGAGGTTTATCTTCTTTGGGCTCTGCTCGTTTCGGGCTAACCCTATTTCGCCATGTATTTCGTTGCGGAAGATATTTTATCGATCCGAACGTAACCTGATTCCGTTTTTGCGATCCTCGTTTCGATCTGATTTTTTTTTTTATTCATTATAGTGATTTTTATTTGGTGTTATAGTTGAAATATACGCAAGAACATGTTAACAGTAACATTAAGTATTGAAATGACTCTATCTTAACTAAAAATTATCAAATTCAATCGATCAGATAATCATTTCAAAAATTTGAATCTTTCTCTTCAAAATCATCATCTGCTCGATTCGATTCGATAATTTTTAGTCGAATTGTAATTGCCTGAAAGTGACGAGTGCACCCTTGATTATTCCAAGACATGTAATATTCTACAAATCCATGTAGAGGTTTATTTCGCAAGGAGAGTAAAAATTTATTTTCAACCGATTATTTACGATGAATTGTCTTTCCGCTTTATTTTCGCTGCTTTACTTCGATATATCGAACCTAATACCGTTGTTAGGTAGTAAATCGGTACCGACGAACGAGAGTATTAAAAATATGTGCGTGGAATATCGCGAATCCTGCGCTAGGAAATGGTAGGAGGTATTCTTGGGTTGCTCGAGGGCTCGACGAAAATCTCGACTTCTTCCCTCGCGAGAGTCAGCGACGTACGCGCCGCGATACAAATTGGTATACGCACCTTCTCGTCGTTCGGGGAGTACACGCGCGCATACACACCGAGAGTCACGAGATTGGATTGTGGATTGTCGAAGCGCGGTGCGGTTTCGAGAGTCTCGTACCGCAGTCACGTGGCCTCTTTTCCGCGTATTTCACGCGAAACGAGAAATATCAATGCGAGAGGAGTGATAAAAGAAAAAAAATAGGAGAGTCGAGGAGAAGACGGAAAGAGGAAAATTCGAGGTGGATGTATACTATATCTATATATATGATGGTTCGACCTTTTATTCGATGAACCGGAAAGAAAAATCAACATTTTTTATGCCATCCATCTTCGGCATAAATTCTTACTTTATTCCACCGCGTTTTTCTCTCTTTTTCTTTCTATCTTTCTCTCTCTCTCTCTCTCTCTCTCGCTCTTTCGCTCTATGCTCCTCTCGTATACCTTATGCCAACGTTTCCTTTTTACGTTCTCTCCTCTTCTCTCTCTCTCTCTCTCTCTTTCGCGCGCGCGCGAGAGCTCTCCGTATATACGCAGTCGGATTTTAGAAACGAAAATCCATCGATTTTTATTGCCAATCTTGCGAATAAATTTTTCTCTCTCTTTTCCTCCTTCTCTCTTTCGCAGCGAGGTATTACAGTCGCGAAAGGTAGCTGGTACCGAGACACGTACACCATTTCGAGGTCTCTCGTGAATTTTTGCTTGTTTCTCCATGACCTTACCTTATTCATCCCTCTCGCCTAGAATTTTTATATCGACTCATCGAGGAACGGAAAAGATGAGAAGCACCTCTCGTTCGAAGTACTGTAGCTCCCAGGAAACTCGTTCTAATCTCATACGAATTTCATCTTAAACTAGAAGAAAAATAATGAAACTTACTTCCGTTGATTCGATAAAAATATTCAAATAAATTCCAATTTGGAATTTATTCAAAATTTTCTCCTTTATTTATTCATCGATAAAAATTCTATTCAATTATACATAATGAACATATCCTTTCATCACAGCATTTCAGAAAATATTTAATCAATTTGGCGTGTTCTCCGTCGGTACGGGTCCCACAAATTATTCACAGTCGGAGATTCGGCATTCTGAGAAATAAATCAGCGTGAGTTGTAGCGTGAATCAAGTTTAAAGGGGGTTAATCACGCGACGAGGCAAATGCGATCGAAAGCGTGGTTATTGTTTAGCGGATCGGGAATACAGCGCGCGGATCCCACGGGACTCGAATCCCGGTTTAAGCGGAGGGCCGGACGTCCTTTGTCGGGGCGCGAAAAGGGCTCACCGTCCCGAAACAGCGGACTGCCTCGACAAGAAGCTTGCCCGGAATTAGCAATGCAAATGGCGATCTTAATCTCTTCACGGCGAATCGCGCCGCGACAATTTCCCTGTTTATACTCGGCATAAGCGATAAACACGCCACCGCCAAGACGCTCAGCTCTCGTATTTCCACGGCTTTTCCAAGACATACTCGGTGTTCAAAAATTATCGCGCGTTCTTTCGATGACAAATAACTTCTGAAATTCTGTGCAGGAATTTTCTTACCTGTTTCACGCAGCAAATACAATAATTATAAGTTATTTGAATTTCCCATTCGAACAATTTTCAAAACGAAGACGATCGAGCTGTGTCAGTTAAAATTTTCCATACTCGTAAAATTGAAGGAAATCTCTCCACGAAGGTAAAAATTGCTATCGATATCCTAACCAAGAGTTTGAATAATTTGAAAGTGCGTTACGCGAGACATAAATGAAGAGCGATTTTATTTGGAATTTTGATATTTATTTTCCAACTATACATGTTTCGAGAATTTTTCGACACCCTATATTCACAAACGCCGAGAATTTTCCCTGAAATTAGAATAATTCGGTAATATTCGAGACTACTTGAAAAAAGGTGTTATGGGTTCTCCAGGAACGATAAGAATATAGTATAACGATCGAGCAGTTTTCCACGCATTTCCATCTTGAAAATTTATTCGAGAATTTCCAGACCGAATTTCCGTACATATTTTTAAGAATAGAGAAAACGACTCGTTCGGTATCGATCGAACGTTACTCGAACTCTCGCAGCGGAATGGAGTGACAATACCGTAACGAACCACTTAATTGTCGCGTTCCGCACCGACGGACTCCTCCACGTTTGGGTTTACACACGCAGATCCTCCTACGCGGTACTCAAACTCATAAAACGCCACCTGAATGTTAATTACGCGATATTCCTGTCTCTCGTTGCCTCCGTAGATACCGAGACGGAGAATTTTAACATTCCTCCACTTTATTCCTCCTACTTTTTTTCTCGCATTCGCACGAAAGATTTCAACGCGAATTACCGAGTTCGAGTTGCCTTTAATCCTAGTACACCGAAATAAGAGAGGGAAAGAGAGAAAGAGAAAGAGAAAAAAGGGGTGGTAAAAATCCTTGTGGTATTGTTTCGGGAGGTCCAGCCATGGAGGAGGGAGGGGATTGCCCGAGGGGTTGTAAATCTTCTCAGCGAGCGGAATATCTGGCCACGGTCCAGTAGCTAAACCGGGAAAACCTCGACGGGGTTATTTCGCTTGTTACGGTTATGCATGCCAAAGAATTAGAAAATCGTTTCCGACCGGGACTCGCGGAGCCATACATATCGAAACTCTCTCGACTCAAGAGTCTCAGCTCGGATTTCATCTTCCTCGTCGAATCAACTCGACAAAGTATAAATTTTGCGACAAGGCGGCGATGAAAAATTTACGAATCGATGATAAAAAATAATAGTTTTTGAAGAAACGATAAAACTAAAAAAAGGTGAATGCATTAGGAAAAATTTTATTAAAGCTCAAGTATGCATTCAATACTGCCTCGTATAGATAACGAAATGCTTGTTATAAATCCAAATAAATTTTTCTCTTAAAAGATTTTTCTCTCCATGAGATAGAATAATTCAACAAAATTCTTTTCTCAGTGTAACGAATAGTCCCCGTCAGTTTCTGAAAATGCGAGTTTACGAGAATGCAAAAAATTGATGTAACGAATTAAGGTATGAAATTGATAAAGGGTAACTCTAGAAATGATAACAGCAATTCTCGCGTTTAACCCCGAAGAGATTTTTTCCCGCAAGGTCTGTACGCGTGGATTCAAATGGGGAGGGAGCAAGTGGCGCTCATCCGGTCAGTCCGCAGGAAGTGGGTGTGTTAATTTCTGGGGCAGGCGCGCATTGCAGTCCTAACGCAACAATGGAGAGCGTTCTACCCTTCCCTAGCCACCGCGAACCAGCGTCTTTGCCCCCGGGAGGGTGTGGCGGGTGTTTGTAATTAGTTCGGGGGCTCGAAAGATTTACGGATTAATGTTTAAATGAGATGTCGGACCGACGTGTTTACGAGGTAACCGGCGTAGCCCTCCGACAATAAGCGCGAGTCTCGCGCTTAAAACGACCAAAAACTTTGGGGGTTTAGGCGTCTTCGTAGGAGCTCTTCTCTTTTTTTTTGCTTCCTATTTTCCTCCTCTTTTTTCTCTCTCGCGAGATAAGATGATTAACTTTTCCTTTTTCAAACTCTCACCCATCTTGCTCGCTAGCAAATTCCGTTTGCAGCGAGGATATTATACGTGCCTCCGAGATCGGTACACTTCAGGATTACGCTCTCTCTTCATCCTCTTTACAGCGAGGAAAAAAATTCATCGAATCGACTAAATATTTACGAGGATACCGACGAGATAATATTTTTGTTCTATAGACGGAGTATGTCATGTTATTCGGGATAACAGTGGTTTTTCTCAGCAAAGGAATTGTTTAGTTTAATCATTGAAATATTTTTCTTTTTTATTTAAACAGGAAATAGGTTCGAGAAAATTTTTCTCGGGAATAGAGTTTTCCGAGGAGATTTTTCTCACAGGACGGATTAACTTGGGCTGTTCTAACGAGTCCAGTCCGTTTTCCGAGGAGGTGAGGCGTGGGTTTTTTTGCAGTATTCTCAGAATTCTTCAGGGTGTTGCGTTAGAGGGGTTCGGGTCCCCGCGGATTTCGATTATTCGCGAAATCGGAGGAATATTCGGCAGGTCTGTGGAAAAATAATGCAAAAGAGGGTGGAAAGCGTTGGGAAAATCGGTCGCGCGAGGCGTGATTCCGTATTCACGCGGGCTAGTCGCGTTACGAGGAAAGCGTTTATCGTACCCTCGTATTATCACGACAAAGAGGTTACCGACCGTGGAGAACTTGGAATAATTCAAAATGGCGTGGGCGCTTTTTCCATATCGATTCCCGTTTATCATAATTTCGCGAGATATTTTCCGCGAGGAATTTTCCATGAACGTCCTGACGAAACAGCGCCGCGGATCTGAGCAACGAGCGAGGTTTCTAATCAGTGGGGGATTTAATTTCTCACTGATTGATATTCGATATCGATAATATTGAATATTTCTGGGTATTCTAAATTTTTTAACGATTATTCATACAGTACCTCCAATATCACAACTGAAGAAGTTTTTACCAGATTCTCTAATGATCTATCTGATAATTACATTGGTTAGTAGACCACTATTGAGGCACAACAATAGATATTTATAGATATTCTATGAATTTAAATGAAAATATAAGTAATTATAGAGTGAATATTATTAATTTCCTATTATTTTCTTCATAAAATAAAAACTTAATTCTTCTAAATTACTCGCATTTATTAAAACCGATTTTAAATTCCAAATCCTGGATATCAGCATTTATATCGAACCTAGTTCTGCGAATCAGCGCAAGTAATCCGATGGAAGAATCCGAAAATGATTCTATTGAAATAAATACAACTCAATTTTCAGATGGTGAAATTCTTTCATTCTCGCAGGAAGCAGCGCTGTAAACTCTCGATGAATTTTTCAAGCCGCGAAATCTCGTCCGAAATAGGAATTCCAGCTAAATAGCGTCTAGTTCGGGACGATACAAGTCGTGGATGTGAATCATCTTCTGGAGCGAGAGGACGTCCGGACGCTCGAGCCTCGAGGATGAACGAGGCTATCGGGGCGCGACGGCGATGATGGAAAAATTCCATTATGTTGTCCGCTTTTGCCATTGTGCGCCTCCTACCGGTTACGGTGGAGCGCTCCAAGATGAATGTTTCGCGCGTCCGCGGAAATTAAATGACATCGCGAAACAACCTGCACTTTCCGCGACTATCGCTCGAAAAATTATTCCAAGCCTCTCGCTCTTTCAGTGATTTCGAGATCCTCGAATAAAACCGAGCTTCCATACTTTTTTTCAACCGCGAAGATTAAAATCGAGTTTCGATTATCGAAGGCGTTCGTCGCACGCGGTGATTAAACGTCGAGTCGTTCGTACGTCGGTTCTTGTCTCTTTACGAGTTTCTCTAGGATCGTTTTTACGATTCTCGCGAGAGGAAACTGCGGACAACGCGCGTTGACGTATCTCTCGTTGATTCTCGAGGCGCGAGAATTAATTATTTAGAGTCTCGGTTATAACGCTCACGCGTGCCCGTTAAGAGAGGAGGCTCTCTTGCGAGCGCGTTTAACGATTTCATCCTTTCTCTCTCTCTCTCTCTCTCTCACTCTCTCTTTCTCCTCACTACCCTTATTTATCCCAAGCCGGATGGATTAAGACGAATAGGTGATATCTCGTCGCGCGCGTCGCAATAAAGACGCCGTGAGCGGACGATCCATCAGCGTGAATTACAACGCACTCGCGAGCTTTACATCGGTTCTGTAAGGGCTCCTACCGGGGTTAATGGCTTTTAAAATACTCGAGTGCGCGCAGCCGTACTTTTATATAGCTCTGTTTTTTAAATCCTACGAAGAGCTTGCAAAATAGGGCTCTAACGTTTTTACTTCGAATTTTTCTTACAATACGAGAAGAAATAATGGAAACAATAAAATTCTTAAATTTTTAGCTCGAAAAATTAATAATATAATTGTGATTGGAGTAAACAAAGGCGAAAAATAAACTTCGTAGAAGTATTCTACTCGCGAGAGTTATTTTTCTGAAAAATGAATAAACAACGAAATTTTTGACTCGTTTATTCTTTCTCCACTTTACGTTTCGTCGCACAGACGGCATCGTTGACGCGACCGTGTCAGGACATAGTTGACGACTCGCGCAGGTGGGAATATGGGAGGAATGCGACTCGAGTACGGAGATGTAAACGACGGGCTCGCGTAAAAAAATAATATAGCGCAGCGAGAGCGAGCGAAGGAAAAATTACCGCCTCGTAGAGGAAAGTTTATTCGGACGAATCCGCGAATCTCTTAGAGTTCGCGATGACGTGGATAACTCGCGCTATCGTATATCACGATGATTCTCGGGGAGCGCACCGCCGGGCCGAAAACTATTCCAACTATCCGAACGAAATTCCCCCCGTTCTCGTATTTCTCGAGCGGGACGCGCGCTGAAAAATTCATCCCTGAGAGTTCTCGTCGGTGTAATTTCAATTTCTTCCGAGGATCCTCGGTATCGTCGCGATCGGATGGACTTGCCAAAATTTCTAACCCACCTTGGCTGAATTTTTCAATCCGTCGGGGTGAGATAAAGCTTCTCTAGTTCCCGGGTAAATTTCCATCAAGAATTTTTTACTAGGGGAAAAATACAACCTGAGACTCGAGTCAAATTTTTGGCCGAATTTTAACGCTTTCTTGGTAATGTCCGGTACTTGTACTCGAATGTTGCATTTATGAGTAGGAATGAAATCGGTACTTTTCTCATATTTGAGCAAATTTTTCGACTCGGAATGGATCGAGATGAATCTGATCGTTCTTATCAGTTCACAGAAAGAATACTGGTACTGATAGAGATATTGCTTGAAGATAGTATGCAAAACGTCCAGCTGCATTTATGAATTGAAAACCAGTTTTCCTGTTGTATTTGTAAAACCTTTCAAAAGAGTATACGTATAAATTTTTCGACTGGAAGGGCTCTCTTGCTCACTTTTTCAGAATAAAGAATTAAAATTTCAACTCGAGCCGATCATCCGGTTTCCTCGGGTTTCATCGCGAGCGTTACGTAACGGGCGCGCCTTATCGAGAAAAGAAGAGCGGCAACTACGTAATTCGGTTGCGCCCTCGGGGCTTTGACCTCCCAGTAGCTTCGACTGGCGGTTCCTCGTGCGCCCCAGGTGCGCGCTACGCGATCGAGGTCCAGAACTATCCCGCTAATTGCCTTACCGAATTGCCCGACCGCTTTAAACAATGTTTTTGTTTCGTTTCTTACGCGCGGTTTGTTCTTCCGCTCCTGCCAAGAGAGAGAGAGAGAGAGAGAATTCGCCGCTCTAATCAAATAATCACCACCCACTTCGGAAATTTCCACGGATCCGTTTTTATATCTAGTCAGAGAAGTAAGAACGATAAATGAACACAGGAATTGAATAAAAACTGTATTGCTAAACTGAAAAAAATATTTGGCGAACCAATTAAATGTGAATTTCTATACTATCAAAACGATATCTTTTAAAATAAAGAGGAAAATTTTTCGCGTGAAAAATACTATATTGGACGATTTAACAAATACTTCGTAACTGGACGATTATTTTATCAAACAGTCAAAATGTTGGTTTAAAAGTATAAAAATGTACATTTAATTGGTCCAATAATATTTCTTGTCAATGTATTGATCTTAACCAGAATCAAGACTACATTTAACACGAACGTAACGTTTTATAAGAAACAGACTCAACGTGTCACTCGATTAAGTTTCAATCGCGATAAAACTAAAAATAAAAAATTGGCAAACTGACTCTCAGATCTAACATTTCAATAACTACATTCATCGAATCCAAAAATTCTCTTCTTTTCCACTAGTTCATAACCCGAGGTACTTGAAAACTCGGATATTACGGTACGTATAAGAATCTCGAAATTTCGTTCCGAAAAGTTTGGTGTAGAACAGAATGAGAATTATGATGGGTAAAGTGTTCGGAGCGTACTCGATTACATCGAAGCGCTCCGGTTTCGCTTTACGCGTATATATAAACGATGTACAGCTAGCGAGAGGAAGAGAGAGGAAGAGAGAGAGAGAGAGAGAGAGAGAGAGAGAGAGAGAGGTGTGTAGGAGTTGGAGCGGATGGCATCTTGGCGTGTGACACTCGTGGGCTCGCTTCGCGAGAGCACCTCGTCGCGTTTAATTAAACTTTCTCGGCGGTTTCGGTCCTCTCTCGCGAGCGAGCTCGGCCAAACGAATTGCCCTCCATTGGACGCCTTTGTCGCACGCCGTTAATCGATTTCGTCCTTTTCCCACTTCCGGTTAACGGGAACCGCTATTCTCCGAATCCTTTGCCGCCCTTTTCTTCTTTGACCCCGTCGGCGTGTCCCAAAAATATGCATTGTAGAACGTTATTGTTCCGAGCTCGCTCGGCTCGCTCAGCGCCGGAAAACACTGTCGAAATTAATTCGACGCCGGGTCGTTTGTAAGGAATGCATAAAGGGCTTCCCGGAAGTGGACCCTCGGTTCGCCACTCGACTCATTCTTCTGCGTCAGAGACTATTTTCGAGACTGTTTATGATCGCGCATTCGGAAATTCACAGGATCCGAGCTCGTTAACACGACCAATTCACGTAATTATACTTGATTCGTGTTGCAACTCTTTTATATTCTTCAAGTAACAAACGGCTTTGGATATTTCACGGATCTATTAGAACATAGATGAACATGGTTTTCACCAATTGTTTTATCGTTAAATGGTTCAATTTACTTTCAAACTTCGATCGTGACAGCCGTTTTGTTTTTCTTGTTGACTATGTGGGAATTCAGTCATTTTGTAAGACTTTTAATTGCTTGGCAAGTGTATAGGGACACCATATCATTGAAACATTCGTTCTAATCGTTTTATACTGTAATAAGGCAATTTCCCATTGATCCTGTACATATGGCTCAATAATCTGTTTTCTTTTTATTACATTAACATTAAAAAAAAAAAGTAAGGAATAATTTAATGCTATATAAATGTTGCGACGCAACAAATGGATTACGACGAAACTTTTCTTCAACTTGGAAGAATTTTCGTACAAAATTCAAAAACCGAGATGATCGATCACCCTCGTTTCATCGAAAAAAATATTCACCACCCTCGACGCACGAGTATAAATATTTCAAGAGGGTCGAATGAAAAAACTCCTACTGTCCAGCCTCTCAGGAGAGGATTCTCCCTCGAGGCTCGAAGAGGGGTGAAGAATTGAAGGTGTTGCGTTGCCCACCGTGGGAAAAAAAGAGCTCGTTAGCGCGACACACTCGGTATAGCGTTACGCATTTGCGAAATGGAAGACGTTTCTAATTTGGTAGATCCCCGACGCGTCCCGGTCACGGAGAATACCAAAACGCACCCCGACGAGAGCGACCCGTCGACATTTTTCCGACGCGTCGACGCGAATATTTCCTCCCCGCGCGAACGTGACGGTGTACAGGGAAAGAATGAAACGGCGCGAAATTATTTTCGATAAAATTTCGTCGAGAGAGGCAAACGACAGAGAGAATTTCGGATAATCGGGCGGAGTCAACGCCGAGAATTTCCATGGAAAATTTCGCAACGGGTTCGTGCGCTCCGAATTC
>NCVS01002083.1:0-24671 GCA_003055095.1 Goniozus legneri
TATATCGACCATGGATATATATGATTGTCTCAGAAAACCATTTTTCTTTAATTTCAAGTTGGACTCATTCGCCTATTTACAAATTATAGTCCTTCAAAAAAAGCTGAGTATAATAATTATTTTCAGATCTTATTCATATTTTAGTTTAATAATAAATTTATTATCACATCAAGTTTGACTAAATATATATTGAGTTCGTTTCAATTTGAATAGTGAGAATGGAAATGAGTCTCGATAATATTGTCCATGGATATATATGATTGACTCAGAATAGTAGATTACGATACAAGTGCGCAAAGTAGGTGATTCCCGCACGAGCAACGTTTGGCGCCCGAGCGAAGCGAGGGCGACAATTGTGAATGAGGGAATACCTACGCAGCGCACGAGTATCGTATACTATTTTTCCTACGATCGTGCGCGAAGTTCGATTTTGCGCACGCTTACAGCACTTTGCGCACGCTTATGGCACTTTGCGCACGCTTATTTCAGCGTGTCAAAAAGAGGCCCTTGGCACACGCATTTGCATGCGCAAAATCGAACTTTGTGCACGATCGTAGGAAAAACCATTTTTCTTCAATTTCAAGTTGGACTCATTCGCCTATTTACAAATTATAGTCCTTCAAAAAAAAAAGCTGAGTATTATAATTTGATAAAATCTTTATACATTTCAGTTTGATGCTGAATTGATTATCACATCAAGTTTGACTAAATATATATTGAGTTCGTTTCAATTTGAATTGTGAGAATGAAAATAAGTGTCGATAATATTGTCTGTGGATATATATGATTGACACAGAAAACAATTTTTTTTCAATTTAAAATAGGACTCATCTACCTATTTACAAATTATAGTCCTCCAAAAATGAGACGTTTTTCTTTCAAGATAATTTAGTGATTAATTTTTGTGATAATGATAAGTGTTTAAATTAGTATATATATTAAATATATATTAACTTCATTGCAATTTGACTTGTGAGAATGAAAATAAGTGTCGATAATATCGTCTATGAATATATATGATTGACTTAGAAATCAATTCTTTTTCGATTTTAAATGAGCCTCAATGACCTATTTACAAATAATAGTCCTTTAAAAAAAGAGCATAAGCTCTAAACAATTCTCAATACATTTTACTAACAACTATGAATCTTAAACCTAGTATGTTCAAATATATATCAACTTCTTCATTTGAATTTGAATAGCTAGAATGGAAATATTTTTCGATAATATCATCTGTGGATACGTGTAGTTTACACACAAAACAGTTTTTCTTCGATCTCAAATAGTACTTGATTACGTATGTATACATTGTAGTCTTTCAAAAAGCGATTATCAAATTCCTAATGATTGAAGATCTATGAGAAATTATACAGATAGGCCCTTAAATCTCCAACTTAGTATGTCTAAATATGTTTCACCTTCGTTCCAATTTGAATTATAAGAATGAATATGTGTTGGTAATACCATTTTCGAATACATTTGATTGACACAGAAAACAATTGTTGTTCAACTTCAAATAGGACTCGATCATATATGTACAAATTCGAATCCCCCCAAAAAAATACATTACAGGTATATTGTACGGTGAATACTCACTTACTTCAATGAATAAATAAATAATATAAATAAATAAATAATAATCTTCAACTTAGTATGTCTAAATATATATCAACTTTATTACAATTTAAACTGTGAGAAGGCATGAATTGTGTGAATAGTGATGTATTTACGTACGTAATTTGGAATACATATGATTGATTGAATGAAACTCTTAATGAAAATAAAAATTATGTACAATAATGTTTCGTTTAACGATCGAAAATGTAGATCTTGTATCAGAAATTGAAATGAAATCGGCTATCGTTATTGTGAATAAGAATCAAATTACAATATTCATATTGGCGGTGTAAACTAGCACTGAAATTAACAGTATTTCCTACTATTGTAGTGGTTATTTCAACATTACATAAATAATATCTTTATTAATCCCCGCCACGCACTGTTAAATTATCAATTTACGAAAAATAATCAACCGTCAATTTCTAAAAATGCTTACCTATTGTTAGTCTCGAGACAAATGCCTTTGCCATTGACCGTGTTGTCGATATTTTCGCTAGGCCTCGTGTGATTGGACTGCTTGGTGTAGGAAGGTGTTCTGGCGTTCTCCGACTCGATTATCGCTGCATTGATGTATCCACCGGACAGCGGTCGGTTGGTGGGGGTGGTCGGTGTGCTGCCAGTGCTCATCACCAACGGACAACTGTCGTCCTCCACGTGGAGGCCGAGGACGTCCCTACCCGCCGTCAGGCCCATCGCGAGACGTTTTATCAACGGTGGCTTGTCCGTCAGCCTCTTGTACGAGTTCAGCTCCGTCGGTGAGTTGCTCTCTTCGCTACTGGGCGTGCTCTGTGCCGAGATGCTCTTGTGCTGCTCCTCATCCTTGCCGATCGGGCCGAGCACGTTGGTGAAGTTGTGCGACGGTCTCAGGCCCGGTATCGAGTTCGGCGTCTGGCGAGCGGAAAATTGCGAATTTTGTACGTTCGGGGCCGATTCACGGGATTGCCACGCGAAGGAATTTTCACTCACCTTAACGCTCGCGAGTCGCAGCGTGGGCGAGCCAGCGCTGCCGAGCTGGACGTTCATGTCCGCTACGGACGTGCCGCTCGCGTTCCTCGGCGTGGGCGACGTCCGGCTCTTCAGCCACGAGTTCGCGGACGCGTTCCTGTACACGCCGATCGGGTTGTCGACGGTCGGTGATTTATTCTGAAAATTCGATCAAATTCCCATTCTAGTCCGATTTAACAAAATTTGTCGAATTTCACAATTGTGTACTCAAATTGTATATTCAAATATTAAAATTATCAAATAAAATATTTTTTGGGTTAAAGATTTTATTCTAATTAATATTTCTTCATTCTATGTAATACCCTAAACAAATTTTTATTGTTAAACCTGACGAATAACGATTTTTACAACTGTAAAATCCGATCTATATATTTAGGAATTTTAATTGAAAATAAACTTTTAATTACTGTTTCTTCAAAACCAAATTTGAATATTATTAATTGAATAATAAGACTAAGATACTATTTAAATTCGTACAAGAAAATCGATCGAATCTTTTTACTTGGGAGTCCATGGCCGACTGGCTGACCCCTCAGGCGATTCTACTAAACCACGAATTTATATTTGACTGGGAGTTCATAAATGGGACACGTTTGTACCAAAGTCCCGGCGTTGTTTAGCGGGGCTATTTTCGTTCGTATTCATCGAATGATCAAAATAGTAGCCTCGCGGTAGCGGCTTTTCCATTCGCTCGTGGTGAAAATCGAGACACGAATATTTTATCGGGGAACACGAAATAATTACTAACCCACGAGGTACGGCGTTCGTGCTTCTCCTTGAGGTAAGGCGACGTGGACTGCGGCGAGATCACATCCTGGAGGATCGGCTGGCGTTGCAGCTGCGCCACGTACGCCATACGAAAGGCATTGCCGACAATGGTGTTCAGCTCCTCCGCCTGAAACAAAGACGAATCGAATTTAAAACGAGAGGAAAATGAGTCGAAGAAAAGATCAATTTTAATTAAACCAGCCCTCTCATAGTCGATAATTCTTCAAATGACCTGCATTTCGTTAAGAGCCGATCGATACTCCAGACGAGTTTCAATTAATTAAATTCACCACTTCTCTCGATTTTCTTCCACTGCGAGAGAGCGTTTCGCGATCAAAGGGTTTGTCGGTACAATTTCAATCGAACTCGATACCAACTTCTTTATTTTCGACCTTCCGTACGTTGAAATACCGTGAAAGCGGAGAAAAAGAGTGGGAAATCAAAACAGAATTTTGCATAACGAGACGTTTAAACGGCTAGTTTATAATTCCTCTCTCGTAAAGATGATCATTCGGTCAATCTTATCGATAAACGTGGATGACTTTGCGTTTCGAATTCGAGTCTCGTTGATCTGCTCGTTGTCGGAACACTCTGACCCTCCATAAATAAAAACCGATGAAAAACTGGCGCGCAGTCGACCTCAAATTTGTGACGAAAAAGACAAATGTCGATTGACGAAAAAAAAATTTCCACCCTCCCAATTTTTCCAACTCCGTTGCGCGGGAGAGTTTTCTGGATGGAAAAAAAAATCTCTTCATTCCTGCGCCGTATTCACGATCGGTTCGCGGGCATCCGGTGAAAGGATTCTCACGAGCCCCCAGAGTTTTGACGGGAGGGGGGAGGGGGAAAGGGGTGGCTGAAAACACTCGGCGCATACCGAACGCACGCCGAATTTTGGCGGCTCACTTCCGGGACTCTCTTTGAGGGATATAACCCCGCGCATTATTCCCTCGTGAATATTCGTGGAAAAACCACTCGAGTCGACTTTTTGATTTGAGATAAAAAAAAAAGTGGGAATAAACAGTCTTCGAACGAAAATAGAAAGAACGATCCCTTATCGGCGAACAACTCGTTGCCAAGTGAGAGGGGAAGTGTTGAAAGAGGAATCAGAGGATATCTTTTTTTGGAAGGTACAACAACAATGCTACCCAGCTGCACTCAGAAGAGAAAAATTTTTTTGAACCAACTAAATGTACATTTCTACATTGCTAGACTTATATTTTGTATGAAAATGAAATTTATTTAAGTAAAAATTATAGTTTAATTTAGCAAATTTTTATAGAACGTTTTGTTCTTTATTTATAGCTCTGTGTAAGATTTCTGATGCTCGATGAAAAAAGCCTTCAGCCGAATCAATCTCGAAGACGCTCGAGAAAATCGTTAACTAGATTTCCTCGCTCGGCAGAGTAAATATCGCAGGATCGATACCGTATAAATAAATAGGGGAAGTAGTCATTTCGCGTAATTAAATCTCGCTGGCCGAGCGTTTGGATCTCGATATCGAGTTTCTCTCGGCGTGTTTATACGTCTGAGTCCCTCCTCCCTCCTCCTCCTCCGTTGGGTGTCGTTTACCGACGCGTGTCGAGTCGGTGAAATTGACGCGAGACGACCGCGGACGAGCGTATGACGCTGTGAAGTGACGCGACGATGCATACCGAGCCCTTTACCGACTACGATGCGCCACGAATTAGAAATCCGACCTCTGACCCCGCCGATCGGTAGGGAGGGCTGTAATTGATCGCTCGTGCGAATCTCTTTTTTCCCGGCTCTTTTAGGAACGTGAACCTTTATGAGTGTTTACACCGCGAGGTGCCCAAAGGCGTCGTCTAGCTCGCGAAAAGCTCGAGAATTTTGCCCCCCCCCCTCCGGGATATGCGCTACTGCACAGCTCAAAGAGAAAAAAATTAGATACAAGACAAACCGCCAGTTGCAACGCGGTTTAATTTATTCTCAAGAGAGGAACGAAAATCACGTTTTCATCAAGAGAAATGCAGAGAGCTTTTCATTTGATCAAACGAGAGTTTGCGCGATAATACATATTCCAAACAATTCTGAGGAGAGAACTGGAAATAGACTGAGTATGAGAAAGTATCGATTCAGAGAAACGTCGATATGTTAGGAGAAACATCCGCAAATTTACAAGAGGGGATATACAAGAATACCTTAGAAAAATTAAAAAAGAATATTTTTTTAATGTATACTTTCGTATTTTCACACTAGATTTACGGACACTTTTACATACCTATTTTCGTAAGAAAATTTCAATTTTAAACAACAACGAAATCATAAATTTCTTTGAAAAAATAAATTGTAAAAATCAGCATAATTATGAACTATCAACTTTAAATGGGAAGAAGAGATACATATTTGCGTTAAAAATGTGTTAATAAAAGTGTTAAAGAAATGTGGAAACGTTTTAATTTGATCAAAACAAGAATTTGTGCGAAAATATACCTAAATATTTAAGCGATGCTGGGAAGAGAACCAGAAATAGACAAAGTATGAGAAAGTATCGATTCAATCGAGAAACGTCGATACATTAGGATAAACATCCGCAAAACCACGATTGGGGACTTACAAGTATACATTTGTATCTATAGATTTGGTTATGTGGAGCGATAGCGTGGCGCGAAAAGCGCGTTGGTTGATGCGGAAGCACGCGTGTGCCCATTTGCGTGCTTCAGAGAAGGGAGAGAGAGAGAGAGAGAGAGAGAGAGAGAACCCCATGTATCTTCGCGCAAACGCGCTTATTACGCATTCAGGATCCGGCGTTTGCACTGCACGAAAGCTTTAACTCTCTCTCTCTCTCCCTCTCTTTCTCTTGCAGGCAAGAGAGAGGAGTGCAAGAGAGATGAAAAGAGAGAAAGATAGCACAAGGCTCTCGTTATGAACGCGCAAAGATCCGTACAAAAAGGTCTGCCGCGCGTCCACTCGAGATTCACCCTCTTCCTCCATCTCTCTTCTATACTCCCTCGTTTGTAGTATTCCTCCTGTTTCACCGGACTAAACGCACGCGGTTCAATTCCTCTTTTCCTTACTTTCTTTGCCCTCCCACTGGGTCCTACTCATTCGTTGCGAACTTTCATTCGATTTAACTTGACGCGTATAATTTGCGTCGAGAAAAAGCATATTTAGTGTTTTTTTGAAAGTCTTTAAAAATATATTGGGTTCGAGTAAAAGGAACTTATTATTTTCACAATTCGAATTATTAAAGCCTTTAAATGAACGTAAAAATAATGAATGCTTTTTCTCAATCTAATATGAAGAAGGTTATCTGTATCAGTCAAATATAAAAAATTTAATGTAGTATGAAATCCTGTACAGTAATATACTTGTAGTTGAGCACTTACTGTGTAATAATTCAATTATCGAATTCTTAAAAGAAATTTTCTTTCCTTGAGAGTATTCTTAACACAAGATTTACTATTGCCAGTTAATTTGAACGGTATTAATGTGAATCTGCTATTAAAAAAATTTGTAGTATATCTAGTGTTAAATAGAACGATTATTATGATGAATTGATTACTGTTTTTAAAAATGGGGAATCCCCAAGAGTCTTTCCTCATTCACGACAATCACGTTCGAGACAACTAAATGTGTTTCTTATTTATACTTGTTCTTATCTCCTGGGTCATGACTCCGGTAATAATAGTACGGATGGTTTATAAAATGCTCGTCGAAGACACCGAGATAGATAATCGATACATTAATACAGCAGGATGTACACGTTTGCACTAGTGTTCTGTTTCGTACTTGTGTTTAGCGAGGGTCGGAGTCCTGGAACAGATACTCCAGTTCCTAATGTTTCTGAAATTCCTAATATATTCAGACAGGATTGTGGTGAGTATCGTTGTAGCGATAATTAATATGAATTCATTATACTTAAGTATTCGTAATTTATAAATTTCAGATCCTGTCAATGCCTCTTGCTGCGAGAAACCAGTGACAGTTGAATATCACGCCCATCACATGACATTCTACGTTAATTCTGCAGGAGTTCCCTTAACCGGTGAACAGTCGCATTCTAAATGTCGATCAGATTTAGATTTCGTCTACACACCTGGTATTGGTTGTCACAAATTCCACTTACGCAAATTGACGTGGAATAAGGCTCGCCATGTTTGCATGGGCGAAGGAGGTATGCGTTAATACATTCCTCAAAAAAATTAAAGGGATACTCACCATTTTTAAACGGCTATAACTTGACTACATTTTTGAATCAAATATATTTTAATCTTTCTCTTTAGAATGATCTGATCATTTCAGTCGAATAATGTTTGTACAGAGACAGCTGTTCAAAAATGACGAATGTTTCCTTAATATTTTTAAGTAGGATATTTTTAGGATTAAAACAATCTTATTAATAAAATTTTCCAGCGCACTTAGCAATTATAAATTCTAATGCTGAAGAAACAATTCTATTGAGAGTAATGAGCGAGAAAAATGTAGATAGAGTTTGGCTGGGACTTCACGATATGTTCGAGGAAGGAGATTGGACGACAGTGCTGGACCAGTCAATGGAGGCTTCGGGATACGCCAGGTGGACCCTGAAGTACCCCAACGAACCCGATAACTACGGTGGTAAACAACACTGCGCTTGTCTACTCCAAGATGGAGGAGGCATGGACGATATAGGATGCTCCTCGAATTTCTCATTTTTCTGTGAGATGTTAGTCGATGATTAATTCTACTAGAAAAAGAAATTTTTTCGGTCAATCGAAAATTTCACTCCTGTCTCGACTGGGTCAGTTGAAGCAGGTGAAACTCGACACACGTTCATCTAACAAGAGCCTCGAAAACATCTAAGATAAACGTGAGGTCTCTTTTTCGTATGATTTCGAAAACAAGTGACGAGAGGTGACAAGATCGATTTTCCTATCGATCGTAACTTATTATTATTGTTACAATCCGAACTATTAAAGTCATCAAATAAACTTAGAAATGTTTTTTTTTCCAATATACATGACGAGAGTAAAAAGTTAAATATGAAAAGTGTTATGTAACATAAAACTACAATAATTCATATAAATAAATTATTTTACTTAAGAGTATCCTTAAAGAGAACGATCATTATAATGGATCGATTGTTTTGTTTAAACGCGGGGAATTCCCTGAGTTTCTCCGCGTAAATCACGTTTGAGACAACCAATTGCGTTTATTATTTATACTTGTTCTTATCTCCTGGCTCACTACTACGATAATGATAATACGGGAAATTTACAAAACGCTCGCCTAAGACGTCGAGAAAGTTAATCGATACGTTAATATAGCAGGATGTACACGTTTGCACTAGCGTTCTGTTTCATATTTGCGTTTAGTGAGGGTCGGAGTACTGGAACTGATACTTCAGTTCCTACTGTTTCTGATATTCCTAATGTATTAAAGCAAGGTTGTGGTGAGTATCGTTGTGGTCATAATTAATGAGTTCGTTATACTTAAGTATTCATAATTTATAAATTTCAGATCCTTCCAATACCTCCTGCTGCGAGAAACCAGTGACAGCTGAATATCACGCCCATCAGATGATATTCTACGTTAATTCTCAAGGAGATCAGCAACCAAATCCGCATAAATGTAGATCAGATTTAGAATTTATCCATACACCTGGCATTGGTTGTCACAAACTTCACAAGCGCAAATTGACGTGGAACAAGGCTCGCAACGTTTGCATACACGAAGGAGGTATGAGACGATACATTTCTCAGAAAAATTAAAGAGACACTCGTGATTTTTGAATGGGTATATCTTGACTAAAAATTATTGAATCAAATCGATTCTGAAACTTGAATCTTTTTAAAATCACCTGGTCGTTTCGGTTGAATAATTTTTTATTCAAGATATAACTTCATTGAAAATAAAGTGTGTTCTCTTAATATTTTTGGAATTCAAAAAAGTGATCTTTACTAAATCTCTTAGGACACTTGGCCATTATAAATTCTAAAGCCGAAGAGACGATCCTATTGAGAGAAATGAACGAGAAAAGTGTAGATAACGCTTGGCTGGGACTTCACGATCTGTACGCAGAAGGAGATTGGACGACGGTGCTGGACCAGCCAATGGAGGCTTCGGGATACGCCAGGTGGACTCCGAAGATCCCGAACGATCCCGATAACGCTGGTAACAGGCAACACTGTGCTTTGCTATGCCGAGATGGAGGAGGCATGGATGACATGGAATGCGTCGCGGAATTTTCATTTTTCTGTGAGATGTCAGTAGATAATTAATTCTATACAAACGAAAGTGAATTTTTGGATAATCGAGCTATTCATACCTATCTGGACTGAATTAGATGAATCAAGCGAACTGTTACTGTTACTGCAGGTGAACATACGTTCATCTAACAGGACCCTCGAGAATATTGAAGATGTCCGGATCGTTTTTCGCGTGATTTTTCAAACAAGTGACGAGAGGTGACGAGACCGATTTTCCTATCGATCGTAACTCATTATTACATTTACAATTCGAACTATTTAAGTCATCAAATAAACGTAGAAATAAATTTTTTTCTACAATTCAACATGAAGAAAATAATCTGTCAGATATAAAAAGTTTTCTGTAGCATGAAATTACAGTAATACTAGTGTAAGTGAAGTCACTATATAATAATGTAACTGTTGGACTCTTAAAATAAATTATTTTCCTTGAGAGTATTCTTAAATAGAACGATCATTATGATAAATTGATTAAGTATTCTGTTTTAAATCGGGGAGTTCCCGAAAGGTTCACCGTAAATCACGTTCGAGACAACCAAATGTATTTCTTATTTATACTTGTTTTCATCTCTTGGGTCGCGACATCGGTAATGATAATACGGATGATTTATGAAGTGAAGATTTTCGAACATACCGAGTATGTTAATTGATACGTTAATGCAGCAGGATGTAAACGTTTGCACTGGTGTTCTGTTTCGTGCTTGCATTCAGCGAGGCTCGGAATTGTGGAACTGATCATCCAGTTCCCAAAATTTCTGATATTCCTAAGGTATTCAGACAGGGTTGTGATGAGTATCGTTATAGCAATAATCAATATAAGTCCTTCATATTTAAGTATATTCATAAATTTATGAATTACACATCCTTAAAATATCTCCTGTTTCGAGAAACCAGTGACAGCTGAATACCACACTCATCAGATGATATCCTACATTAATTCTGAATAAGCAACCACTTTTAAATGTCGATCAGATTCAGATTTGGTCTACACGCCTGGTATTGGTTGTCACAAATTTCACAAGCGTAGAATGACGTGGAACGAGGCTCACAATGTTTGCATAAACGAAGTAGTCAATCCCTCAAAAAGAATTAAAGGGACACTCATAATTTTTAAATGGCTACATCTTGACTAAATTATTGAATCAAATCTATTTTGATCTTTCTCTTTGAAACGATCTGCTCGTTTCAATCGAATAATTTGTATTCAAGATACAGCTATTTAAAAATGATTAATGTTCACTTAATATTTTCAAGTAGTATATTTTTGGGACTCAATAAATGTTATTAATAAAATCTTCAAGCCCACTTGATCATTATAAATTCTAAAGACGAAGAGATGATCCTATTGAGAGGGATGATCGAGAACGATAATTAATTCTACTAATAAGACAAAAAAGTTTCGGATAATCGAACAATTCACACCTGTCTGAACTGGATCAGTTGAAGCAGGTGAAACTTGACACACGTTCATCTAACAATAGCCTCAAGAACGTCGAAGATAAACGCCCGGTCCCTTTTTCGCGTGATTTTGCAAACAGGTGACGTGATGTGACGAGATCGATTTTCCTATCGCGAGTTTGCGGTGCAGGTGAAGGGCGCACCTGTCTAATCGCGACGTCGTTACCCGCAGAGTCCACCTGGTTTTCGCTCTAATCTCCGCCACTGGATTCCCCATTCTCTCATCTTTATTCTCACCCGAGGCGAGAGGGCTCCTCATCCCGATTTCCGAGAAATCGCGCTACTGATTTTTTTTATCCCCTCCTCTTTATCTCACTTGTTCTCATATTTAACGCGTCAGAAAAGTTTGACACACGAGAGCGATATTCGCGTTTTATCTGGAATGTTTATGCTTTTTTATCGAACGAGAAATAGATCTCTTGGGTGGTCCGGAGATTTAATTTCTGAATTTATCGACTGGTGATTTTGGAGAGAGAGAGAGAGAGAGGGGGCTACCGATGAACGAGGAGCGAGAAAGAAATGGAGAAGTGGACCGAAAGGCCGGCTGGAGAGTCGTCGCGGTTTGCCCCCGGCGCGGCGTGACGGTCCACATTCCGCGCATTCCACGCGGTCACGGCCATATCTCCCATTCCTCTAGATTTCCCGTCCCCCTCCTACGTCTTTTCTCTTTCTCTCTCTCCTTCACCCTTCCACATCGGCATCGACCATACGAACCCCCACCGCAGCCTAACAACCACCACCACCGTTGCTTTCGGATGTCAGAATCTCGTGTGTGTATGTGTGTGTGTGTGAGAGAGAGAGAGAGAGAGAGAGAGAGAGAGAGAGATGGAGAGAACGATAGAGAGGAAGAGTGAGTTCCAGCATCATTCGAGACCGGAACCCACTCGAACGCGACAGCTCGATTTTCTGTTTCGTACACTCAAAAATGTGCTATTGTATTTATAAACAATCTTTGTAAATAAATATTTGGAAACATGAGTCAAGTTATATTTCTCACACAATTTTCTTATCAATTGCTTCCCACATTATTAATTGAAATTTGATACACAATAAATGGAGATGTTAGAAATTATGATCGTTTGAAGAATCCTTAGTTGGATCAATATCTGAATTCCGAATGCAGAGCGGATTTCTGATTTGTTTGCCGTACGACTAATCGAATATAAACACGCTGACGAACTATTGTGCGAGCCGGCTGAATCTCGAATGCACGAGCACGTGCTTACGAAGTCGCCGGAAAAACCGTTCGTTCTCTTCACTACCCGAGAGATGCGTTTAATCGCAATTAATCTGGCAATTAATCGCGGTTTCGCGCGGTGGATGCGACCAGACAACGAGACGGTAAAAAAAAATGTTCCAGCGCGGTCTTCCCCCTGCAGGAGAACAATGAACGATTTTTATCTCGTCTCTTGTGAATAATTCATGTGGGAATACGTATGCAGAATTTCTTCCCCTCCCTTATATTTTCATAGCTCACGTTAACGAGTAATTTGATTCGCGAATTAAAACACTCGCTTTTCGTTTTATTAAAAATACAACGATATTTTGTAAGATAAAAATTTACTCTTGCGTGAAATATAAAATGATTGATCGACCAAACGTTTATTGACCGGAATTTTATCGTTGTTATTTTATTGCTGTGGTTGTATTATTCAGTTTTATTTGATCGGTAGCTCGACGATTTTTTATTTCGGTGTGAATACATTAATCTTCTGTGACTTCAGAATTTTTAATTGACTTCCGGGCAATCCGATACCCCGAAAAATCGTCCTGAATCGATTTTTTTTTGTGTACGAAGAGGACGGACGTCTCTCGCAGGCGAAAAACGTCAGGAATTTAGAGTTCGATCGAGATAGCAAACGCCGGTACTGTCTTACGTAACGGACGCCCGCATAGCGCTGCCTTTTGTACTTTAACCACGTTTATTTCTTCATTTCTCGCTTATTTACCGAGTCGATCGTACAGGCGAAAAAGATCGGCTGATATCGGTGTCTCGGTGAAAGGACGAGGAGTGAAAAAAAAAGTGAAAGAAGAGAATAACATTTACGGAACAGGTGAAACTACCGAAAGGTCGATTTTCAGCGGTCCTCTGCGCGTTGTTATTCTATCGGCTGGGGCGCGCACCGGGACCGAGATCTAACCAAATATTTGATTTCGATTATCCTGCCCGGACTTGACTTCTCGATTTCTTTGTCGATCGAACTGCCACCTTTTCCGCGCGGGCCCACGCGTGAAAAAGCACTAGGAACGCGTGGAATTTTTCCCTTGTGTTGAATATCCGTTTTACTTTTTTTTTTTTTTCGAGTACACGAAAAATTCCTCGTCACAATAGTTTTGCTTTTTATTTTCATTTTTATGAATAAAACATAGAGCGCAGCCGATAAGACCGGGCATTCCGCGAATATTCTGACGAATTCCTCTTACAGGTGTACTAGGGACTGCTCGGTAATAATCTACCATAATCTTGTTTATTATTGTGCATCCGTTTCTTCGCTCAAAGCGAATTAAAATTGCGAGTAGAGATCATTTTCTCTTCCGTTCAGAAGTCTTTAATTAGAAATTCTATTTTTGTAAAATATCGATAGAATATTTATTGAAAAAACTTTTACTTGATTTGTTAAACTCAACTATGTTCATCCTCAAATTCCTATCATGTAACCTTACTAATTATAGTTAACTATTCTGTACGTTAATTTCTATAAATATTTTATACCAATGACTCAGTTGTTTCAAACTCAAAATAAAAGATTCATCGAGTCCAACAAGTTTGTAAAGTTAATTTTCAATGCACGATGGGTAGTCGTGAAATTTTTTCTCCAAAGAAACCATAATACACCGAAACCGCGATTCGGGAGAAATTTTTGCGAGCGGAATACATTCGGTTGGACAATGAGCTCGACTCGACGATGATAAACTCTCTGCCTCTCTCGTTCTCGGGCTCCACGTGCGCGCCTGGCCATTCGGAAACCACCGACGGCGATTTTCGGGACAATGAAGTATTTCGATGAAACGCAAACTACGGTTTCATTACCGCACGTAACCGATGAAATTACAAGCGCGTATTCGCTTTCTCT
The DNA here is from genome assembly GCA_003055095.1 of Goniozus legneri. NCBI lineage: Eukaryota > Metazoa > Arthropoda > Insecta > Hymenoptera > Bethylidae > Goniozus > Goniozus legneri. The sequence continues at coordinate 14,138 of NCVS01002083.1, forward strand.
GCCATCTTCGTTGGCCCGAGTGTTCGTAGAAAAAAAATCAACTCGTTATTCACGATCGAAGGATTTCGACAAATTGATCCAGGAAATTGTTTCGTTTGATCGTCCCGGTGCGCTTTGTTGACTCATACGATGTGGCGCAATCATTTTTGCTTTCGTTTCCTGCTAACACTCATTAATCACGATTTCACGAGAATCGGATGAACGCGCGTAATTAATATCGCAAATTTACACCATGAAATATAGACAGCTATTCAGCTATTCGCATTCATTAACAAATATCCGTATTGCCTTTCTCATTATATATATCGCAACAAGTTTAATTAAAACGGTCGGAAATCTCCTGTTTCATTCTTGAAAATTAGAAAATTGGAAATTTCAGACGAAAAATAGCCTGAATTTTTTTCGTACACTGCGAACAAAATTCTGTTGCACGTATTCAACATTTATTTGCATATGTTCAAATTGGGCTAAACTATTTTTAATTTTCAGGTAATTTAATTTAAAATAATATTCAAACGTATACAAATGAACACTGAATACGTGCAACAAAATTTTCTTTCTGTGCAACATAAAATTTAAGTAGAATTTTCATGGTTTTTCACCAAAATTAACTTTCCATGTTGAATCTTTTCACGATTTTTGTTAGTTACCAGCCAAAAACTAAAAAAACCAACTCTACTCTACTGCTTTAGACTAATAAGCCGAGATTCGATAAAAAATTTTGAAACAGTATATCTCGTTTCGCGAACTAGACTGGCTGAAAGTGAACACTAGTGCCGAAGAGAAAAAATTAGCCCATGTGAATAATTACGAGACGGGGTGGGAGCCGGAAGTGCGCTCGGGCAAAGTGGATAACCGCTAGAGCGTTGCGAGCACGGCGATGAGCGCATTCTAAAACCGGCATTGAGAGAGAAAAAAGAGAAAGAGATAGAGAAAAAAAAATATCGTCGCACTGAAATACTCTCGAGTCACCGGGAGATGAGGCTGGCAGATGGCACGCGCATATGCGAGATGACGACGCGTCTCGATATTCCTGCTGAATCGCGACAAATCGTCTCAACCCTTTTCGTTCCACGTCAATCAGCGGTGGAAAATCTACGCGTGAAATCACGGAGCGACTTTTCACCGAGAATTTTTTCCCGATTCTCAGCCGCTCGAACGTGAATTATCTTTTCGCGCTGATTCCGTGCATTGGATTATACGGCCGTGTCGCGCGCGCTCGCGTGATTTAATACGCAGTAAAAGTCGCTCGTACGAGGCGGATGAAAGCACCCGACTGCGAAAAAATTGTCCCGGATTACGATGAAAGAGCGTCGCTTCGGAGTCTCTTCGAGAAAATTTTTCTCTCTCTGCGAAGTCGGTTTAATTGCATTCCCAAACAAATCCTTATTTTGTATCTCGCGAGGTACTTCACGGTTGATTATAAGTTTTCAGAAATACGACGATCGGAGAAACGAGCTCTGAATTTCTTCGCCGAGAAGAAGTTACGAGTGTTCGAGTTCCTGCGCGCTCACGATCCGCGCATTACCAGTCCATTAAACCAATTGTCGGGGAGCATTATCGAGGCCAGGTGTTACCGAAGGTGTCTTTATTTTCGTCCCTTTTTCTTTCTGCGAAAGAGTCCACGCGTAATAAAAACGAGAACGTCCTTGAGGTGGACAAAGGGAACCAGAAAAAGGAGGAGTCACTCGAAATGCATTTTCTATTCTGACCTATTTAACCGAATCGAATACGTTCCAGAACCAGCCCGATTTTTTTCCGATTTCCACGGAGGTCCCCAGTCACGTTACACTTTTCCCCTCGGCTAGGAGGTCCCTCTCAGTACGCTTCGCTAGGTGACCGTGTCGTTACGGGTATCGAATGATCTTCTGTGACATTACTGACCTAACTCTGCACGGAAATCCCGTCTACCGTTAAAATTAAGAATGAAAAAGATTTCTCTTATCTTGTGGAGGATAATATGAATCTTGTGATCTCAAAGAAATTGATAGTTCTGTTTAATATTTTTAATAGTCAACAAATTTAATTAAGAAGTAATGGTAAAGTTTAATAGTTCTAAAAACTAATGAATGAATGTTGAGTAAAATTTGACAAATACTCGAAAACATTTCTCTAAATGGAAGGTATGACTGACAAATGTTCATTAAACCATAATTATTTAATTTGTGAAAACGTATATAACGATCGAGAACAATACAAATTATATTATATGAATTTAATTTTCGGATTGAGTAGTAGAATTACATTATTCTTGGAACAAAAATTAATTTAATCATTAGGTTGATAAAAAGAAATTATTTCATCAAATTTTAAACGTATGAGTAATTAAATTTTCACAAGTATAAATCTTCGGAAATTTCTTTGTTATAAAAAAACAGATTATAAATTGTTTCATACTCCATTTTACTAATAGTGGCAATGGAAGCACTATTTTTATGAATTATTAGGTTGTTCAAATGAGTTGAGCATTTCGAAAATCAAGTTATAATAAGAACCAGATACTTAATACACCGATATAAATCTCAAACGAAACATCCACTCCAAAGAATTTTTTTTTAATTCCTAAATTGAAGGTATACTAATGGAAAAATTCGTTTCAAAGTCCAAGATATCGTACAATTTATTTTCCGTTTAAGAGCGACTCTGTATAATCATCAACGAGATTGTAGAAAATCTCGGATGAGCCTCGAGACGAGACGAGATTTTCGTGGGAGTGTTTCCGAAATCCACGCGGAGCGGGTCGAGTGGGAGTAGAGTTCCTCGCGACTAGGGCCATTATTACAGTCCCCGTTGAGAGAAGCTAATGCGTTATTGAGGAGCCGCCAGGTGTAACTTATGCCTCCGACGTCGTTGAGAGAGAGTTCATATTGTACGACGTTACGGGGGAGCCCATCAAGTGCCCCCATACTAACCCACCCCCTTGGCCCACACGTCCTCGCGACAATAATGGCTCGCTCTTTGTGAGCGATGCTCTATTGATGTCAAGAGGAATTCCATAACGTCTGCGAATACACGAAAGTTCCTCTCTCTCTCTCTCTCTCTCTCTCTCTCCCTCCCTCCTTTTCTATCGCACGGTATGGCTAAATCAAGATTTTCCACTGCCTCATTGAAAACGTCACCGAGAATGAACTCCCGGGGACATCGCGCGATGTGCTTTCTCTCCCTCGAGGACCTCGCGATTCACATAATGGCTACTGAATTTTCGTCCCTTGCAGGCTACTTGCCGGTTTATTTATGGATTTTTATTTTTTTTTCTCTCCCTTCTCGAGCGAGGGTGCGTCGGTGGAAGTCGGTTCTCTTTGGTCTCGAGTGGGAGGACGGTGTCATTTTTCGTGGTTCGGTCTTACATCTGTTACGGGTTTTTCATTGTCCGTTAACTAGGAACGTATGAGACCCGCCATCCGAGATTTATCGGCCGTGAAGCTGTGAAAATTCTTTCGTAGGAACGACCGCTTTACCGAGAAAAGTCGAGCGTAATCCGGTCACAACTCGGTCATTACGTATTCGTTTTTATCGTCGAAACGAAAGTGAGAATAGATTTTTTTTCTTTCACTATCACGCTTGTTTGATCTTCCGCTTGAGTTTCTATGAATCATCGTTACGTAATAGTTTCGAAAGGGAAAAAAGTCAGTTTCACTCGCGCGATTTGCATTAGGTAAATAAATATTTAATTCTTATGATTAAAAATTAGTTTAAATGAAACTAAAAATTGCTTAGCCCAGTTTGAACTTGTGCAAATAAATATCGAGTACACGCAACAAAATTTTATTCAGTGTGAGCCGGACAAAACATTTTTTTTTTAGACGGTTCATTTCTGGAGTAGGTAAGCGATCCTGGGGAACGAGTTCTCGCTTACAATTGAAGCTGGCTAATCGTCTCTGGGAGATAAGCTGGTACCTGGCGGGAGTGGAGGACACCCGACCGCGTGGCCCCTCTCGCTCTCGTCACGTCGGTGCCATACAGGGCCTCCGAAAAAAAAGCGAACGCGACGGAGAAAAGAGAGAACCTCGAGTGACGGAGGTCGCGGTTCAAGTGTCGCGGCAATTAACGTTTCTGCGTCCTCTCTCGCTGACCTTTTAATCTCCGCGTCGCCAGAACGGTTTTTTTTTATCCAGATCGTACCTCGAGTTAGAGGGATTGTGGGAAAATTCCCCGACAGAGAGAGAGAGAGAGAGAGAACGTGGAGAACAAAACGTTGACTCTTGTAATTAAGAGGTCTATACTAAAAAAAAATATATCTTTTGGAAGGGGGTGGATTCTGGGGGGCGTGCCCGAATAGAATGCAGTCTGTTAGTCGGAACGATAACGCCGCACGCTCGTAAAGAATCGACGTAAAAATTTCCTCCCTAAATATTCTTCTAATCTAATCTGAGTTAAAAAGCAAGTCCCAAAAGCGCAACGTGGCCTCGCGATATTCTTTTTATCGCTCTCGTTTGTATCGTGAGTGTACGGAAAAAGTCGTCGATAAAGGTGCATCGAGCTAAGGAACACTTGTCGTAATCGTAAAGTTAACTTCACGTAGCTCAAGTAAGAACATAGTTAAACGGAGATTCATATCGCTCTATTATCAACTGGAATACCCGCTGTAATTGTTATTGAATACTTTACGGTAATCGGTTTATTAAATTCTAGATAGCACAGTAAAAAAATGGACCTAATTTAACACGAATCAGTTCTATAAAGACACAATTTACATAAAGGATTAATTTCATGATGATTCGATATCATTTATGTTGAAATTTGATAACATTGTTAAATTTCTCACACGAATAACGTGTCGAAGTTATTTTCAGATTACGATTATTATTAACGCGATTATATTTAACTGTAAATTCAATTGTACATTTTAATTTTTTGTGAATATGTTAAATAAACAAAATTTTTTATAATAAGATTCTCCCAACGTTACACATCTCTTCTTACGAGTAGGAGCCGATACGATAATCGGTTTATTAAATTCCCGATAGTCCCTGGAATCGAAAGACAGAACCGAGAAAAAGTCGGAGGAAAATTTGTCAAACGAGAGCTGAAATGCGTTTCTCGGAGGGAGTTTCTTCTATCGGCGTTACCAAGACGAGGCATCCCGTGCCGGCGAGTCGGCCGTACTGGTCTATACGGAGCTGAGGAATGCGCTCGTCCGATCCCACGGCTTATCCCACCCTCTCGCTCTTACCTCCCTCTTTCTCTCTCCGGTGCTCTCTTACGCGCGTATACGATCTTCGGAATCCCGCTTCCCCGCCTCGAATCTCTCTCTCTCTCTCTCTCTCTCTCTCTCTCGCTCTCTCGCAAAGATCGCTCTTTCACTTCTCGAGCGTTCACGGTATTACCGCGAGGTTAGGCACTCTAAGGCTTCCAGAAGAGAGATAGGGGAGACCCACTCCGCCTTTTCCATCATCTCGCTACGACTTCACGGTGGCGCTCGCGCGACGTCTCTCTCGCGAAATGATCTCACGATTTTTCCACGAATCGATACACCTCCCCCCCCCCTCCCCACGGCTATTCTCTTTTTGTCACCGGCAAGAAGTGTAATCGTTAAACTCCCCGAGTATCTTTTTGGCCTCCGAGCGGACGGAGGAGAGAGATGGAATTATCCGAGAGGATATAAGCGAGTGTTTACTTTGCCGTAAAGTCGCGAATGATACCCACCCGGGACAATGGACGGGGTCGTTATTATATATTCTCGGGCTTACCCCCTCCCTTCCGGCCCGAGTGCACCACCGCCGGGTCACTCGCGGGGGGTCACGTTGCGGTACCTTGTCTAATCGCTTACTCGCGCGTCTACGAACTATTTCGCAACTTCTTTGTCCATGTACTTTTTTTTCCAGAAAATCGTAAGATAAGAGCGAGATTTTGTACATTTTTCTTGACCTGGCGCTCCTGATGTTACACAACAGGGTCACGTGGAACCCAAAAACCTTCCTCGGCTTCTTTGATGTCATATTTTTTGGACATCAAGAGTCAGATACGAGAATTGTCTGCGGGAAATGTACAATGCCGGCCCATTCGATTGGCATTGTGCGTGCCGAGATCGGCGCGTACACCAAAAAATCACAGAGTTATCGGAGAAATATTTCGATCCACGCACCGCGGGAATCGTTCTTAACGGGATCCATGCGCGCGCGGGTCGTTGCGCTCGGCGATTGTCGTATCCGATAAATCGACTCACGCACCATTCATAAACTCGATCCCAGTCGTTATTCGATCCCAAACATACTTCCCGTACCTTTGTCCGGTGCCTTATCGAGCCCTAGCCGAAAAATTTTCTGCGAGGCAGTACAGTTAGCGCGGCATGCTCGCAGCATGTTCAGAAAATCGAGACCTCGATGTGGAAAACACATCGAGAATGAATGCATTGTTAAAAATTTTTGGAATTTCAACTAATAATGTGGCAAGAAATTAACATGTGATAATTGTGTGAAAATTCAAGTATAACTTGTCCTGAATTTCAAGTTCATATATAAAGTTTTAAATATAAATAAATAGTACAGAAGAAAATTGATATCAATTGATAATTTTGAATTACGAAGTTACGTTTATTTAACAAATTTGTAGTAGTTAGCGGTTTGTGTTATTTATGATTTTAAATTGGTCTGGGAAATGTCCACCTATTTCATAGAGTATGCAGACGAATTCAACACAAAATGATATTCATATTAGATGCAATTATTCACAAGCAGAACGATTCATACAACTAGACAAATCCTAATAAAATGTTCCAAACTCGTAGCTAAGAGAACAAGAATTTAACGAAAGAAGAGTCAACTGCCTAACCTACTGAATCTCTAACGATGAACACTGTAATAACGCTGTTCATTTTTTATTGTACTTTTTATTTACCTATACAAAAATCTACAATTGTAATTCAATCGTTAACGGTGATAAATCTTAATTAGAAAATTCACATCGAGTAGCACTCGATTTTTTCCTCAAAACTTCAACTTACTTTGAGCTTCTGCGTGTGGCCGCATCTACAGCAACAGTACGACATATAATCGGGCAGTGCCGGCATGAATCTGAGCTGTTCCTGCTGCTGTTGCTCGTCGACGAGCTTCCGGTATTGCACCCTGAATATCGGCCTCGTGGCACCCGCGCTCGCCGAGCTCTTACCGAGCCTGCCCATTATCGCGGTGAACGCGGCCAGGGTCTTTCGTCTACGCGCGAATCTCCTCATGCCACGACGATTCGCGTGCTCGTCGCGACGACTTCCATCGATCGATTCAATTTTAACAACCTTTTCTCGCCCCCCGAGAATGAATTTTCCTTCGATCGATCGAGCCGGTGATTCCGATTAATCGAACCTTAAAGATCGCGAAGCGTCAAGTACGCGCGCTTTCGCGTGCGCGCCTCGTGGGATTGCGTTTCATAATTTCGCGACGTTGCCGGCTCCTCGTTCGCACCTTTCTAGAGACAGTTCTCTCTCTCTCTTTCTCTCTCTCTCTCTCTCCTTTTTTTTCTCTTGAAAAAAAAAGAGATTCAAGGGAGCAGATCGCCTGTATGTAGTCCAGCGGTGACACTCGTACTCTCGTATCGAGTTTCTTAAAGAGATATTCCTTGACACTCTCGGCGCTGTTGCCGCTTCCTCGTCGATCGTTAATCCTGGAATTCCTGCAGTTTCGTCGGGAACTTTTCACTCGCTCGGCTCACTCCGAGGGCGCACAAAATTCCATCCCACGTATACGTATATACTCGCGAGAGCGTACAAAGCGCACAGCACAGAGGAGAGAGAGAAAAAAATAACAGACACACGAAATAAACCACGCGGTGTTCACTTTCTAATTCGTGCCACGGTGGGCCGGCAGCGCGATCGGCGCCCGAGCATCGCACGGTGAAAACCGCACTCTCGACTTTCTAACCGATCCTTTCGAACGATCGAGCGGGGGAAAAATTTCGCGATCAGCTGATCGGGGCGGAAAATCGTCGTGGAAAATCGGCAGGCGAGTGTGTCGCGCTTGGTGCCGATCGGCGAGAGACCGGTTCGATCGTTCGTGCGCGAGATGAGGCTCTACTGGGTGTCGCCGCGCGCATGCCAATCCGCGGAAAACCGGTTGACCCTGGTGTCGGGGCTTTTCGATGTACCGATCGCGAACGGATAGTGAGCCGATATTTGTACCGGTAACATTTCTTTTTTTCACCGATCGGGCGCGAGACAACCGCGGCGCTGGACACACACACACACCCCTGCGTTCGTTAACGCGCCGTGGAGGACTGAGAGGTCCCCACGATGGCCCGAGCTCGCGAAGCCTCTCTCTCTCGTGCCCGATCTCCCCCTCCAGGCACCGGCAACGTTACGGGGTTTCGGTTCGCGCGAGCCGTAAAGCGAGCCGAGAGCTAAGCGAGTGGACTCTCTCTCTCTCTCTCTCTCTCTTTCTCTCTCGCACCCTGTCTACCACACGAAGACCGCTTTCTTGCTCCAACTGCGGCATTGAACACGTTCAACGGCAGCTGGCGAATACCAACGGCTCTTCCCGTCTCTCTCTCTCTCTCGTCCCGGCTAGCTCTCCTTTTCTCTCTTTTTGCCCCTCTTCCTCTATCTTTAGCCGCTCTTTTTCTCTTCCATCTTTTGCGCCTACTCATCTCTCGCTTCACCTCTACACCCCCCCTCCCCTTTTCTGCCTCTCTCTTCATCTACTTTCCTCTCACTTTTTCCCTTTTTCATTCCGCGCGTTCGCTGACTTTTGGAAAATCGTCTCCTGTCGATTCGAAGGCGAACATTTTTACGATTCGTTAATGGAGTAGTTTTTTTTTCGCACGTCCCGATTACGCGTTTTTGCGTTCTTTGACCTCTCGAATCTTTCGACTTCGCCTATCTTGCTCTTGGCTCATGAACGATGTTCCCCTTCCCTTCGCGAGAACGAACGGGCTTTTCCTTCGTTAACGCGATCATTTTCACGCGCTAACGAGCACGACGGAACTGCCAGTCCCACGATCGATCCAGCGAGATTCTTAGTTTTTCCAAAAATCGGAATACTGAAAAAGTATCCCGCCGCGGTATCGATTACTGACATTTACCGTAACGACATTAATTAGAGAAAAAAAAATCGTATTCACTGCAATTACGGCATAGCTCGGACTTTTTGTTTCATTATTATTCATCAAGGACTCGAGCGCTCTAAACGATATATTGAGCACGGGTTCCTGTCTTTAATAATAATTACACCGGTTTGCATAAAAGTTACGTACAAAGTCGTATCTACATAATTATTTTATATAATAAATTGTTCTAGCTTTATACTATTTTTAACTATTTGAGGGTGCATATAAGCTCTCAAAAATTAAAATAGTGAAAACCTCACTTTTTGAGACAGTGACACCTCAATTCACTAACAATTAGTGAGAATTTCACTATTTCAATTAATTAATAGTCACTATTTAGCAGTAGTATACTTTTAACTATTTTAAATAGTGAATATTCACTACTAAATAGTTATTTTTCACTATTTTAATCTTAGAGAGAGGAAACATCGAAAAAATTCAAAGCTTTTGTTTAAGTGGATTTTCTTAGAAATAAAATTGCAGACTGAAAAATTGTTTTCCTACGATCGTGCACAAAGTTCGATTTTGCGCATGCAAATGCGTGTGCAAAGGGCCTCTTTTCGACACGCTGAAATAAGCGTGCGCAAAATCGAACTTCGCGCACGATCGTAGGAAAAATAGTATACGATACTCGTGCGCTGCGTAGGTATTCCCTCACTCACAATTGTCGCCCTCGCTTCGCTCGGGCGCCAAACGTTGCTCGTACGGGAATCACCTACTTTGCGCACTTGTATCGTAATCTACTATTAAAATATATCCTTTTATAAAACTGTAAAATGTAAAATGTCCATAAAAATTCACTTTGTATAAAAACTACAAAATGAGGTACGTCCATCATACAAAATTCAATGGACTTTAATGTTTCATAATAAAATTTAAATTATTTTTGTAAATTTTCATTAATTTACAATAATTTGCAAGCAAAGCGTTTTATTAAAAAGAATGTATAAAATGAAAAGTGTATATCATTTCTCTCTCCATATCTTTGTTTGAAAGCATCGAATCGTAAGAGGAAAAAATTTTCATTTCCCAGACCAGTGTTACCGATCCCCTTTCGAGAAACGTTCGTTTTGCGTTGACCCTCCCCGTGTCTCGGTATAATCCCTTATCGGGCAAATATTAATAAGAGCGAGCGCGAGCGCATTAACCAAGCGAATTCCTGAAATAGAACGAGCGCGTGAAGTCAAAGGAAACCGGAATTGCACGAATCGGAGCGCAGTCACGTTTATAGTTCCAGACAGGATGTGGGCAGCGAACGAGTTTTTCTGTTTTTTCTCTTTCCCTCTTCCCTATCTATCTCCTCTCTCGCGCTCCCCGGAGTTTTATTTTTCCTCGTGCGTTAGTTTAACGGTCGACACGATTTCCTAAAAACAGAAGAAAAAGACGAAGAAGACCAGCGGAGGGAAAAAAACAACGAGCCGAAACGAAAATGTCGAATGGGACGGAAGCCGTTTCGCGACGCTCGTTCGCTCGCAAATTCAATTACCGCGGTTTACTCGTC
>NCVS01002089.1:0-19332 GCA_003055095.1 Goniozus legneri
GAGAGAACTTGAAAAAATTTCACTTACAACCCTGCAGTCGGTCTTAGACGGGAAAAAGTCAGCTTCCGAGCAAGATATGTCGTTACCCCCATCGGTGCCTGGACGGGTAGTAGTGCTTGTAGGATGTGTTATCGGATGTAACGGGCGAGTTGGCCGAGTTGTTTCCTCGGTGTCGCGGGTTGTTCCTTCGGGTTTATTCGTCTTATGATTAGGGGTTGTGCTTGGTGGTCTGGCCCATTCAGGCTTTGAACGAAAAATATTATTTTACAGAGGAGCTAACAAATTTTACATACGAAAATTTATATCTCAATTGTGTATCGTGCTTACCGTGGGGGTAGTGTGGTATTCTTTCTTAGGAACAACGTATCCGTTCATGTTCTTGTGGATAGCTTTCAATAATGGATTTGTCGGTCCGCAAAGTCCCTTAAAGTCGTCCATATCGGTAGCCCAGACCATAGCACCGGCGTAACCCTTTTCTTTGATGAAGTCCATCTTGATCTTAACACTGTCAGCATCTTCATATCCTACCCACTGAGTATCTGAAATAAACATTTATTTAACGTTATACAAAGAATTTCAATTGATGTACGCCGTAGAAAATATTATACATTTGCATTCGAAGAAACAACTATGATGGATTTGTTGTACTGGTATCGTAATATGAGAGCGAAATGAAGTGGAACGCTGAGTTGCGTTTTATAAACAAACTGCAATTCAACGAACCGACATAATTTCTAAGTTGAGTAAATTTATCGAGTGTAACTCGGCGACGGAGTCAGTATTCTTGGTAAGCTCGCATAGAGAGATAATTATGCCCAAAATTGTAATTATAGAGAATAAAGAAACCAAACGTTGTACCTATAAAGGTAAGAATTTGAAAACCACTCTCTTCAAAAAATTACTAATCCACATTAACTTCCAAACACCAGCTTCCTCCTATGCAAATCATTTGGGGAGAATCTCGATATAAATCTATAAATCTAAGCTTCAGATTCAAGGCATAGCAGGGTCCCTGAAAGATTTAACATTTCAAAAGTCCAAACGCTCATGACAAATTTAAACTTTATCGAATATCGAATCCATTCTTTTAAGTTTATTCATCATGAAAAAAACAAACCTATAAAACCGTAATTCAATTTCTTTCCTATAAAAATAGTGAAACTGACCTTTGTAAGCGTATGGAACTTTGCCAATGTCATCGTATTTCTTGGTCCACCCGGATTTAGGATCCTCGACTTCGCTGCAGATCTATCGTAGCATAACAATTTAATTGTCTTATTTAGAGATACCTCTGAATGCATTCATGAAAAATTCATACCTCGTAGTAAGCTAAGAATCCTTTAGCTCTAGTGTATTTTCCTGGAGCCCCACCGCCAGCTTCTTTGTTGATGTACGTACCCATTCTGTAGTCTTTGTTGCTTGCACTCAAAGTGAATGAGCGTCCGTATAATGGCACACCGACTACCAACTTGTTTGCCGGACAACCCATGCTCTCCCACAGTTCGAGACCGTCGTTCTGAAAATTATGAAATCATTTTACTTTGATGTAAGGATTTCCTAAAGGTTTTAAATAACTATAAACAATTACGTACGACATTCAACTTCTCGTACGCGTAGCTATCGTGTGGCCTCTTGTAGAGTGGACTGTGCACGTCAGCGAATCCAGCCCAGTTTCCTCTTAAATCATATGCCATTACATGGATGGCATCCACGTTTCTATATAAATAAATGAATTATGTCTCAGAATGAATTAAGATGAAGATAATCGAAGTGTTATAAAAAGTACATACTTGCACAGTTCGGGCACGTGATAACCTTCGTTGAGACGGAATTTGGCCAAAGGTACCGCCATTGTAATCTCCCAGCCATTTCCTTCGGCGTCAAATGCACGACGGAGTTCTTCGACGAAGTAGTAAAAGTTATTCTTATCGGAGAATTTGCCACCTCTATCGGCAGCTGCGGGATACTCCCAGTCAAGATCGAATCCATCAAATTTATATTTGTGCATAAATTCTGAAAAATTTCCGATAGTTTTATGATTTTAAACGTAAAACGTGAATGGTTTTTTTATAGATTTCTACTGACCGACAACACTTCTAATAAATGTGTCACGACGAGCTTTGACAGAAACTAGGTTACTATACTTTCTGCCACCCTCGCCCCATCCGCCAACGGCAACTTCAGTTTTCAAATGCGGGTGTTTGAGCTTAAGGTTGTTGAACCTCTCAAATCCATTCTTCCCAACATCGAATTCCTCGTCCAAAACCAAGACTTCCCACGTAACATTGCTCACACCTATGAATGAGTAAATCACGTGCGTGCACAAATCAGCTGGTATGTCATCGATGTCGTATCTTCCCACACCTGGTCTGTAGATAGCCCAGTTGCTGTAGTAACAGACCACACGACCGTGCTGTTGCTCTAAAAATATTGAATTTCTTAAATCTGGGTATAACATTTTTTAATCTCTTACGTTTTGTAATACAGTAGTATCCTCCCCAATCTTACTTTATAGGTGGAACCAAAGCGTTCAACACAAATGGGATTGAATATATTTGAATAGATGTGAAATATTTTTATTTGAATGATCTCTATTTAGAAAATAAGCAAACTAATTTTCCAATCAATGAAACGATAATATTCGGTACTAAGGGAGGGTGGGGCAAAATGGGCACCCATAAAATTTGGAAGGCCTCGAAAATTTGGGGGCAAAATGGGCACCCTGAAATTTTTCATTAATAATTTAAATTTTATTTTAGTTTAGGTAATTTAAACAAAATATCGTATTGTGCTGGTTTTTATTTCATAAGAAATAAATTAACTAAATTAATAATAAATAATTTTAATTATGTGCCTTATTAATGAAAAATTTTAGAGTGCCCATTTTGCCCCACGTTTTGGATTTTTTTATTTTAATAGACACAGTTCATCGATGTTGAATAATAAATAAGGGCAAGTAAAGTAGTGTGTCGAGTGAAAAAACGTAAAGATATAACCATTTTTTGCTTAAGGTGCCCATTTTGCCCCTCCTTCTCTTATTTGAAATTCTTAATTAACAAAACAAGTAAACTAAGTCGAAGAGTGGCAATAGCGAGAGTGGGAGAGCTACCCAAAAATGTAACGTAAATTTGAATTTACTCAACTTTTTATCGGTTCCGAAAATTTAGATTAATTTTTACGCACACGTTTTCAATTATCGAGATGTCGATTAATTTCCGTAGGTACTATTTAAAATCCTTAATTAAACAAGTATAAGTGATTATTTTAAGGAACGACGGTAGTAAATATAGCGGAGAAGGATGCTACCATCCAGATGTACAACGTAACGGTGAACTTATTATATAAGCCGGGCCAGCGAAATCAAGGTATTGTCCGAAAAGTGGCGCCCGAAAGCTTAGATGATTATAGTACGTCAAAAAACGAGACGAAACTTGAAATAATTTTTAATAATTTTTTCGATCCGACCAACCGTTTCCGAAATATTTTATGGCGAAAAAACGAATTTTTACGCGCCCGGCTGCAGCCCCGGCCGGGTACTTTCCTATAACGGTAAGTTTACATCTCTCGAAAGAGGAATAATCAGAGAAGAGAATGGCGAAAATCGCGTATCGATATCTCAATCCTACGATTTTCAATCGTAATTTAAAGTCTTCTTAATTTTAACCGCCCGCGCCTGGTCATTAATTGCATGACAGCGGCGAAAAACACGTTTCTTTTCCGATCGATTTTCCAGACAATCCGTGAGAGATCGTCATAGAAAAGCTTACATATTTCGAAAGAGGGATAATCAGGGAAGAAAATAGCGAAAAAGCGCGTATCGATATCTCAATCGTTCGATTTTTAATTGTCGTTCAAAGTTGTCCCAATTTAACGGCGATGGCGGCGAAAAAGACGTTTGTACGCCGCGCCTAATACCAGACAATCCGTAAAAAATCATCATAGAGAAGTTTTAATATCCTCAAACTGTGATATTTTAAGAAGACACAATGCCGAATCCTCCATATCGATATCGTATACTACGAATCAAGCATTCGTCAGTTTATTTATGAATTATTCATGCATGAATATTAACGACACGCTCATTTATAGAAAATTAAAAAAAATGTATTACATAGTACTATTCGTGATAAAACATGATGGTCATGTGGATGATATTGTTTGTTTATTATAGTTTACCTAGCATTACCGTTGTACTTACCAGCAGACGTAAAAGTTACAAGTGCCAGGAATGCCGGCAGGAAAAGCAGTAATTTTCCTGTGTTCGACTTCATTTTCAAAGCTAAAAATCAATGACGATATTATAATAATATTCAATAGAATATGTAGAGTATAAGAAATAAATAGAGAATCCTAAAGAGTTATGGAATTTGGTAGAAATAGTTCGCACTTGGAGCGATCATGCTACAGTCACAACTATAAGAACTAACTGATTCGAAATCAAACTATAATAATATCTTAATTATTATCATAACTTATCAGCGATAGTTTTACCGGTGTAATGTCATTCATTTTTCAAAGGAAGTTTCTTAGTTTCAATCGATGAAATTGATAACTCGTAAACAACTATGAATCATGCAGGAAAAGATTTGATACAATAATCTCGAGTACTATATCGCGCGTCAAGTGGAATTTTATAAACATTTATATATCTCATTTTCCACAATAACACTTTAACTTCAATCAATATGAAATTAAAATGATCCTTATTTCAAGTTTACGCTGTATTGTGACAACAATTAATTTATCAATTTCCGATTTCTTATATTGATTGATTCCAAATTGAAAATGAAATATTCAACGATCCGTTGGCATTGATTGTCGAATTAAAAAAATACATATCAACATTTAAAAGATAGAAAAGAATAATATATACCGAATAATACCGGTTTGAGGGAACGCAAGAATAGCAACGAGACGACAGAGCGTTATCGTCGAAATCCCGTACGGTGTAATGGTGATTCCTTGTTAAACCCGTTCGAGAGTAAACCGTCCGTTAATCATCTCAACACGCGTCATTTTGCTGAACTTGTTTTACCGATCTTGATTTTAAAAGTGTCGCGACCGCAGTCGATTTATAACCCGACTACACTCTTCGACTCGGATTATTTGACGTATTTAGAATATATTTATTTATATTTTCATGAAATATATTTTTCGACTATGTGGTATAAATAAGAAACATAATTATTAATTTTTTGAATTAATTATTCGATCAACTCTGCAGATAAGCAAAAATTTTACTTTTCGCGTAAATTCCGCTTGCACAATTTGCCATAGCACTCAATATGGCATTGTATTGTCTTGTCACGGTCAAGCAAATTTGCCAGTTTTAACATCCCAATTTTTTATTTCTCTCCTTTTTTTCTCCTGACCATTTCTACATCAAGTGGTCAAATGACGCGACGTAGCAGTGGTCCTAACTTTCGGATAGTTTGTCCTTGGAGTTTACGTGAAGATTGAACGAAATAAAAACACGGAGATAACATTCTCCCTTTCCCCCTAAGCAAGCTTCGAACCAGTGTAAATAAATAAAAAGATTTCGAATTAAATTTTGTTTTCAGGGATACAGAGTGCGCAAAGTTATATTTTCTTCTTCTCTTCTTTCTCTTTTTTTCGTGACGACTTCATTTGTTTTGTTTAAACGAATTAGAATGCACGATACATAGGACGCCTTCGTAGAACTTGTATGGCGCCCGCTGCATACGGAATGTACAATTTGCTTTGCACGGGATGAAACGAGCACGATTTTTCTGTTAGCATAGACACTACTACTAGTACTGTTTCTTTTTTATCACTTTTGAGACTCGTCGTTTGAGACCCCTTCGTTAAACACGGACCGTTCACGAAAAATCGCACTACTTCTTTTTGCTTCTTCGAGAAATGAACAACCGAGACAACTTTTTTAATGTTCTGTGAACTATGAAGATGTCGCAAAATGCAAGAAATAATCCTTTTCGTTAATTCAATTAATAAATATAGACACATAGAGAATTACACACTCGATTATTAATATAATATAGTATCTCGTTACAATAACGAGATAGCTGGTATTCACGAAAAAATTAAAATATTTTTATAATGTATTTAAAACCGGTTTCTTTGTTACTACTTGCAATGAAATTTATGAAAATATATATTATACAGATATAATTAGAAAAGGTACTGTGTAAGCGAACTCACCTGCTCGGTGAACCTGCTCTCGGAAAAATCGCGTCTACGCTATCTGTTAAGCTCATATATACCCGGGCGGGCCTCATTATAATTCAGGTGCACGGAGGAAGGCACGATTGGCTGGTTCGACGACCCTCTTCCCTCCGCACGCGTTCTCGATACCGTGTTAGTATGTCTATATACGCTTGTGCAAACTCACACATCGTACTTATAGACGAATCCGAGCTCTCAACAAACCACATGGATCACGCTCGATCGATTCATCGATACTATTTCTCTTCCGCCTTGTTCATTCATGCAGGGCCGTTATAATCGTATATAGTTGCTCCTTTAAAACGGACCTCGTAAATCGTAGTTGAATCTAGCTACAAATACATTTTTTTAAACCAATTGAAACTTCTCGATAGTTCTCATTTGTATAATAATTTCAACGGCTCGTATTTAATTCAACATACAAAAAATGTGTGAATTTAAGAAATTCGTAAATTCGTGACGCAAATATATCGCAGAAACGTTAAAATTATTTAATCGTGCCAACTATGAACTCAAATCATTATATCAAAAACAATCTCGAGCAAACATATGACGAAAACTCCCTTTGTCGATGAGAATGAGAATAATTTCACGCATCTGCTTTGCTGTCGGATCGAGGTTTAAAACAGCGATAAAAAATACAAAAGATTTGCATTCGATTGCTTTTGTTTAAATATTTGGGAATTAGCAATGAACAGCGCATCGAAAGTATGTCGAAAGAATAATTATTTAATTGGAAATGAAAAATGAGATGACTGGTTTAACTGAAAAACTCGGATTGATCGTACGCGATGATTGTCTGTAATGAATGGCATCGTGTTGATACAGTTGAGCACGCTACCGAATTACACATTTGGAAGAGTCGATCAAGGTTGTGACGCGTTACGATTCGACACGCGATCGGAGATCGATTTTCTTTATTAACGCGCGAAAATGTACTACATAATATAGAGTCGTGTGCGTTTTACTCCGTTGAGTGAGCGCTCCTCGTCTCGCTCCCTTGGCTCTACTCGCAGTCAGTGAGTCAACCTGGAATGTCAACCCGTCTTTCCCTCTTGACGTTCCGTTATTTTTTATTCTCTTATTGGCCATTTCAGATCCTACTTGCGCCCACCAGGATCAAAAATATAATATAATGTTCATTCCGGACTTAATTTTACCATACACGTAGAATGTTCTATCGCCCCGATCACATGTACATATACATAACTATGTATACTTATACTTATATCTGTATTTCAAGTATAGCGAGCGATGAAAGTTAACGAATCCGCGTTATGCCGCGTCTACTTCTTTTCTTTACAACCTACTGTTGTCCACAATATCTCGGCGAAAATTTTCTTTTATGGCTCCGTTAAAAGCCCATTTATTTTTTCTTCGTTACCAGTTTGGGAAGAAAAACTTTTTTCTTACCTGCGCTGGACTTTATCGCAGCATCACACTTTTATCGCGAGCGAGCAGATCTCGAGTTTATGCGAAAGACAACTAATTGTGTTTCGTAAATGTATACAGGTATACATACATAAGAGCACACACGTGCTGTTCTGTTCTTTGTAATTGGGTTTCGCAAGTGTTTGCTGTTTGTTTAAAAACAAGTCCTCATCGATCGAAATTCGATATGTCAAGGGCAAACCTCGTTTTGGTATTCACGGATCTATGGTTTACTAATTTCTAAACGGAAATGAGTTATGAGATGCTATCGTGTTTAATTTTGTTTACTTGTTAATATCTTTGAGTAGATAAACGATTTGAATAGAAATTTGGTCTCGAACAAATGGAAATTCTCAACTTAAATTAGTGCACAAAGCCTTTTTTCACGATAAAGTCGAATAAATTTCTATTTCGTGCCGATTCCAAAATTAGAAGCTACCCTCGCCGGAAATATTTCGGTCTTTTTATTTTGCGATGAAACGAGAATAGCGAGATACTCGGAATATTTTTGGCGGGGGTATGCGATAAAAGGTGGTTTTGAGGTGTCGCGTATACACACATAGTAGGTCGGGTGAAAAGGGATTCTGCAGAAAGGTGAAAAAGAGCGAAGAACCTTTAATAAAATCGGACTTTCCTATTTGCGAGAGACATCGCGTGAATCGGAATAATATCGGTAGAACGTAGAAACCAGTTTTTTGTCATTTTATTAGTCGTGAAACAGTAATAAGTTTTTCGAGACGACTAATATGTATCGTTCAAAAATCACGTACAGTGTTACATGGCGCGAACGAAAAACGTTCACTTTTTGTATAAAATACTATTAAATGCATTTGCGGTCTTATTTTTGATACATACGAATGTAATATAAATATTCTTTTTATATACATATACTTATATTTAAAATTTTCAATTACGACGATGTAACACTTGCATATAAAATGAAAACAATGATTTAATACGTACAATAATGTAGGAATATAAGAGTTTTAAACTGATATTTGAGATACCGAATATAAGAATTATTGATAGTACTATACGGGGTTTTATACAACGACCTCTTATCTTTTTAGGTTTATATAGAGCTTTGAATTTTAAACCGAAATGCCCTCTTGCATTTTTGTCTTGAACGCCCCGTTTAGGAGTTATATGGGTTTAATGATAATTTTTCATTCCTTCAATTTTTTCTCTTTTCTGAAATTACTCTGTGTGTGTGTGTGTGTGTGTGTGTGTGTGTGTGTGTGTGTGTGGGTGTGTGTGTGTGTGTGTGTGTGTGTGTGTCCAACGTTATTTGGTTGAGTTCCTTGCAAAGCCCAAATTCGACGCTTGGAGCGACAAAAATAAAAAATAAAAACAGAAACCAAAGAAAAAAAAACTCAGAAAGTCAAAAAATTTTAAACTCTTATAGCTCCTAAACGGGGCGTCTAAAATAAAAATGTAAGAGGGCATTTCGGTTTAAAATTCAGAGCTCTATTTAAACCCAGAAGGATAAAGGGTCGCTGCATAACACCCTGTATAACCTTCTATAAACTCAACTCAATTTAGAATATTACTAAATTAACTCAACTTTGATTTCCATTAAAAGTTATTACAAATGTAAACGTACAACCATAATGCATCAAATACAGCTTTAAATCATTATTATTATTAATATGGAACGCTTAATAGATACTATATGTAAAAGCTATAAATATATATCGTAACGATAATTTGGATGCATGTACATAATGTCAACAGAAACACGACTAAAGTTTCCGCTTCAGTTCGTGTGAATAAAATAAAATTCATCGATACGAGGAACAATGATGGTGTATAAAACCAAATTATATAGATAACACGCTCTTTTAATAATACATGACATATCGTGTATGAAAGTTTAGCAGCCATTAAAGTTATTTTCAATTAACTTTATGTTTACAGTGGAAAATTTTATTGATATTTAGTCTGTTCCTATGGTTATCTTTGAATACGTTTTCTCTTTGCAATTGTATTTCACGATTTATAATTTTTAAAGATGTAAACTTTTTATGTTAGACTCTGAAATATTCGCTGGATGAGAACTTAATTGCGAATTAACCCCTTAGCGACCAAAACTATCAATATTATAAAAGGGTTTTCGACTGCAAAATTTCTATAGCTATACAATGCAAAAATAAATCAACTAAGAAGACGGTTTCAATCAAAGAACGATATGAAATTTTTTCAAAACTTCCGGAGACGATTTTTAATTTTTCAAAAAGTTAAAAAATCGTACTAACAAAATATTTGAAAAAATTTATGAATATTCTCCAACTAATTTGGAGACATTTTCCGCATCGTAAAACTTCCTTCAAAAAGGTGACATGTATGCAATCAAAGATTCAAAAATTTTTTTTAGTTATTCAAACTATAGGTTATTTTAACCATGGATTAACTATTGGAAGGAGAAGCATAAATGTACAAATTTTCTATGGAACTTCCATAATTTTGTACACTGGCGGTTACAAAAAAAAATTGCTGATTGTACTGCGTACTGTCTGAGAGAAATTCGTAAAAAGTGAAATATTCAACAGTCACTTTTGTATATAAAAACGCTGTAATTAATTCTCAGCAGAGATCTTCAAACTCTGTTTACATATTCTTATTCAGTACAGAATTCTTTATAAAAAATCGTCTTCTCAATCCATTTATTATTTACATTGTCTACAACACTTTTGTAGTTGAAAACACGTTATGCTATCGACGGTTTTCATTATTAAAAGGTTAAAATTATTTCTTCGTTAATTACAGACTTTTTACTTGATTCCTTCCGATAGATTCTAATGAGGTAATATACTTATTGTATCATTCGTGAACTTATAATGTGATGATTCTGAAATTGTTATACTGCATCAACTTCAATAGATTGATTGAAATTGGTATTTAATGAATAATTTGCAAAATATAAAGTAATACGGATAACGTGTAGATTTATGAGTAAACTGAGCTTATGGTTGTTGACGATAGAGGTATAAACATATCTTTATTGTTTAATCCCTATTTTTCCAACTTAATTTTAATTAATCGAAAAATTTAGAATGCGGTTGTATTAAATAGACATCAAAACATTTTACCCTTAAAACATTTTATATTCTCCCCCATAGCATAAAGATTTCTCAAAAAACCTGTGTACATTTCTACATTTCAATACAATTTCTTCATGTAAATAATTAATAATATCATTTGAAATAAGAAACATTTGTTATTTTCAATTTTCTTTACATTTCTACAAATTAGGTACTTTAAATTTTCAATAATATGACGATCTCCGTTAAACGTCAGTATATTCTGTATTGATTTTTTGAAATTAACTTAATTATCGTAATAAAATATTCAGAACAGTTATAAAAAATCTCAAAAACAATCAATCTGACATCATATCAAAAAATTTAATTATTTTATAAAAACATTAATAAATATTACTATATGTTTCATGACGATTGTCAAGTCTTTCTAATTTGCTATTGGTTTCCATTTGTTTCAGTGTTATAACATCTTCAATTGCTTCAAGCAATTAAGGTTGCTGAAAATGAACATGGTTTTACAAAAAATTCTTTCATGATTACCTGATCTTAAAAATATTATTGCAAACACAATAAGTGATCAATATTGAAAATAACACAATTTGATCGCAATTAAAATTACTACTCATATTAAGATACCCTTCTTCCGGTTATAATAATTAAATGTACAACTTTAATCGACAATAAAAAAAATCATAATATTTGTGATCACCTCTGCACTTGCATATAGGATTTATATATGTCTTTGATATCTAGCATATATTTTATTATACAAGGTGTTCAAAAAAAATATTAAATATCCATATGGTGTGTAGAATGCACTGTACTAAGAATGAGTCGAAAAGCACACAGGTAAACACAGCTAAAAATCCTGAGAAATAACATTCTTTTGTTTTATTTCTTTTCATCGGCGACTATGAGAATGATAATTCAAAAAGATCTGTCACGCTTATCGTACTTTTCGACAGAAACGTGAAAATTTCGAGAGAGCTTACGGTTTTGTAAAAAGAAAAAGCGAAGCAGGTAAAGAAATGGGGTGTGGACGCATGAGAAATTTTCTGCAATTCATATCTATTCGTCAATTTATTATTATTATCTTCTTTTCATTTAATTACGTATTTTTGTGATTACTGATAAAAGAGGAATAAAATCAAAAATGTTCATTTCTCCAAAACAATTGAAATTTCGTTGTTTGTTTACTAGATTTTTTGCGATTCAGTACAGTGTATTCTATGAATATTAAGCTTTTTTAACACTCTGCATAAATGTTCACATTTTTAAGGACATTTTGCATTTCATGTCGCATTTTCTCGAAAATTCAAAATACGTCATAGAAATACATAAATGCATAGTTACAGAGATTTATTTATCATTAAAGCTGTACCGAAGTCATTGACGTTTGTGGGTCAACGTACAAACTTGAAAAGGAAGATAGATAATTATTATACAAATTAATTTTTCAATTGATTAGGGTAAGCCCAGCAAGTGTGCCCCCGCTATTTACTAATTAGAATATCCAACCAAGGCAAATAATACAGTGACAGTTTAACACTTAACATTCGGGCCCCGTAGATTTACGTTTGTGCATGAATTTTTAGTATGCTGCATTTGGGTTTTTCTTTTTTTTTTTGGTTTTCAATCAACACATTCACGTTTATTGAGTTTTCCTGAAAAATGCCCGAAAACCAGGACAGACAGAGCAGATTCAACCCGTTCGTTGAGTGTTAAGTAATCAGCCTTAAATTTAGACTCATCTCACATAATGGAAATTCAAAAAATCGAATAATATAAGAAACTTACATTAAAAGTTACATATAATTCAAATGTAGTATACGTGTGTGATAGGACACTTTAATGACTGGAGATATTTGCCGAGTACAGTACTTATGAATTTTATGATGTCCTGGACTCCGATTTTCATTTTAATTTTGATGTTGTTTTTACCTTGTGCTAATATTTTCGTTAAATTACACGAATGAGTTAATTTGTTAGTACATATACAAATACTTAACCGAATTGACACTATTTTTATACTTATTGTATAAACTTTCTAAATTTTTCTAAAAATGGTACGTATTTTTAACGTAAATCGATTTGTAACAAATTTTTGAAGACATCAGTCAAGTCATATTATGAATTTTATAAAATTTTATACTCATACTCGTATAATCATTTCCGTAATTACGTACTAAGTCTATTTTAATGCAAGGAAACGTTCGTATATTCATGTTTTATATAAGAGCAAAATGTCACCATATACATCAAACATGATATCGATAATTTGACGTGTTACTATGAATACATACATTAAATGAACTCACATTATGATTGTGTGTGAGTGTTAAAGCCAATTTGAATTTTTCGATATGATTGAAATAATGCACAGTATTGAAAATGAGACTGATAATCGACACAAAATTATTTTCAAATTTATGAATATGTTTAGGCACTTTCTGTTTATTCAAAAATATTGTAATTTATAAAATAGAAGAAATCGAGAATAAGTTCAGTTAAATATCGAAATCACAAATTGATGCAATTTATTTTAACAGAATATAAACATTTCGAAATGTTTTAGTTTAATTTTATAAAAAGATTTGCTTATCAAATGATCTTTCAAAACTGTGGCTCCTCAATTACACATAATTGACAACCATTATTGCATTAATAAACGGTACTATTTCAATAAGTTTGGCACTGTTTACGTGGAATTAAAAATTAACGTGTAAAATGCATGTAGTATAATATTTGTCACGAAACTCTGCCGAGTTTCTTGATTCTTATCGTACATTATTACTATTGAGGATTCGATCTTAAATTATATTGATTTTGGCTTAATTAGAGTGTGATCACAAATATTCTTCCTGCTTAACTGGATCGCTCTCTTGTTACATGATAATTAAACTATAGCCTTGAACCGCAGCCACTAACAATAACTATTTCGTCTTCTTACTTAAAATTGATCATCGATTACATTATTTATCATACTCGACTATATCAATCTATATGGGTACAGCATTGTCGAAAAAATTGAAATTTTTGAGTTCCGATTACAGTTGTTCAAATTTCGCTAAAAAATCATGATTTAATCACGAAGAGGTAAAAGGCACCGTATATGTATAGTAATCGCAAAAAAAAAAACGAAAATCATAAATGATCACAATCACATCATGTAATGAATGTATAAGGTAAATGAGTTCAGTTGATCCTCAGTAAGTGTGATACACGCACTTCTACGATACATCCTCTTGATAAGTACCACTTTACGAATAGAAGTTCTCCCTTTGTTGATAAAGTGGAAGAGGTGTGACGGGTGACAAGTCTTCATAATCGAAATTTGGTTCATGGTTTAAAGATAATGTAGATAATGCTTTCACTGCCAAAAAAAATATATTGAATAAAGATTTACGGAGAATCATTTTTGAATAAATTTTGTATGTTTGCACTAACAAGCTCAGCAAATATTTATTATAACATTGGAACAAAAATAGAAATAAAGAAAAAACAAACCTGAAAACATACATATGATGTGTTTGTCCTATATATGTGGAAAGATGGATGAAGCGTGTCAATCAGTGCACCTGGTTACCTACACACAGTACAAATAATCCAAACAACATTCGCTACACAACAAAATTATTGTAACCATTATTAATTTTAAAAAGCAACAAAGCAACAGTTAGATTATTGCGATGATTAAAATCAATGAAATAGTATTTCAAGTTGGTTTTTTTTCTTGAATATCTAACAAATAAAATTGAAAAAATATAAATTGTCACATCGCAAGAATTTTTTTTTTAAGGAAAATAAACTGTTTAACTTATTTTATTCGCAAAATAGGGGGAAAAAACAATGCTTTTATTAGGCCATGCTGGAAAAATCTCTATCCTAATAACATTAATATTGTGCAAATTGCAAATGTACATAAAATGCATTCAATAAGTAATATGAGTCAACATACCAGCTACCATTTTACTTTTCTCCATTACTTGCTTAGCTAAAATTTGATTCAATTGTAAAATATATTCTCTATGCCGTTTTTCTTCGGCTACTTTTTTCTTCAGGGTATCTGCTTTTTCCACATTAGCCTCGTTATCTAAAAAAGATTCTGATTTGAAATATCTACAATATTGTTTTTTTACAATACTTAATAGATCGTTAACAAGGGCAAATGAAAATTTACCTCCTCCTTCTGGCGTTGTCACGGTTGTCTCGGAAAGCATTTTCCTAATTGACTCTGCCTTTTTCAAGCGTTGCTCTTGCTCTTCAGCGGTTAATTCTGGTGTCTGATGCGGAATAGTCAGGTTAGTAATATCGACTTGACAAATAAAAATTCGTACATAACAGAAACTCACTTGCTCAGGAACATATCGCTCAGGTATGACAATCTTGTTTGGTGCACCAAGTAATTGATCGATAGTGCTCTCATTGTATTTTAGCTCTTTGTGGCTGAGTGTAGACCTAACAACATCTGGAGCATTAATCCGGGGTCTAAGGGCACGTTCCATATCCAGATCATCTCTCGCTCTACCCATGCCCTGTGGAAATTAAAATTAAAAAATCATTCGAGTGATAATCAAATAGAAAGAAATTGGCCAAAAGATTTTAGTGTACATTAGATTCTCATAATAATTACCGGTATTAGATAATATTGATGTTAGTATAAAGTTTTATTAAAGTAATGAATAGTCTATAGACTAAAAGAACACTTCGCAAGCCACACATCCAGAGACAGATACGTAGAATACAAAAGGAAGATAAAGAGAAATGATAATTAAAAACAAATTATTCAACTAAAGGAAAAAAAGTACCATCTTGGAGAAAGTATCCTCAAGGTCAAGCACGGGTTTGCTACTAGAAACTGTGTAATGTCTCCTCTTTTCTTTGGGTATCTGACGTCTCCTTGGCCCGTCGACTCTGTTTTCGCTCATCTCCTTAATAATCTGCTTAGCTGCTTCGCTCTTGAATATCGGCGAGAGTTGTGGCGATTCGGGGTAGCTGTTAATGCTCGCTATCGATCCGTATGACCGTTCATTGACCGGACTCATTTCTACCAGACTGTCGCTCTTCATCGACGACACCGAACCATCGTATTGGTTCATACGATTGTAATAAAATTGCGAGTAATTATTACCGACCCTTGTTGTTGGCGCATAATAATTTTGCTGTTGGCAAGGACTGTAAGGCGGACTCGAATAATTCGGCGAACTCATCGGTACGTTTGAGCAGGATGTCGGGCTATCGATGTATAGCGAGAGCGTACTGTCAGAACTGCCGTCGTTATGTTCGAACTAGATGATATGTGACGAAAAAAAGAAAAATAATAAAAGCGTGTGAAATAAGGAAGAATTAATGAAAAAAATTATGTGAATGAATTCAAAGCATCGAAAAACAAAGCCAAAAAAAGAAAACGATTGATGGCAATGACGCATTTAGCGTCATTTATGCGTTAGCTAATCTCTTATGAGTATAAATACATATCAAAAATATTTTCATGATTATCATTTTCTTATTCGATTAATTACAATTCAAGTATGCCACACGAGCACTAATATGATTTTCTTGCGTTGAAAATCCATATCCGGAATGCCGACGATTGCTTAGAAGATGAAATATAAATTAGCGAAATCAATATACAGGAAGTTTGACTGCTTTCTTGTTTTCAAATAGTACAGGATTGAATTTGACCAACAGATTTCTGATGCAAATAAAATGTTTACTCGAAATAACAATTTTTTGTTTATGTTTCAGAAACTATTAACGGAAAAAAGGCATTCTTAGAGTTGAAATGTTCATCTAAATGATTTACAGGTGCAAGTATAAAATATAACACACAAGACCAGAATTCATCTAGATATATAAGTAGCTCCAGCTTGGAATATTACGTAACCCTTCCAAATTTTATGGGTGCCCATTTTGCCCCACCCTCCCTTACTCCTTATAATAAGGCGCGGATTACTGTATGACTGTATATAAGTATATGAATTCTCTTATTATATCCTTCTGCAATAAATAGTATTCATGGTTGTGATGTTATTATGATTGTGTGTGCGGTATGCTGTCTATAGAATAACTATTATTATTCGTAAGAATTTATGGAAATTAGTTATGATGATAACAAAAATAACAAAATTTGTAACTCAGATTCCGTAGATCAGCAAAAAAAATTTCTTAGTTTTGGCCATGATGCATTTACGATCAAAAAGATTTTTATCCCATATATTGAGTTTGTATTAAATTGTAACTTACTCTGACACGATGACGTCGAGCCATAATATTTTTCAGAGCGTGCATGCTATCGCTACGCGGCGGTGGTGCGATAGGTCTCTGATGTATACCAGGATGATTTCTCTGTCCTCCAAACCCTCGTGGCAACGACATACTTCTGTGAAATTGCATATCGTCATCCAACTCCGATGATTGCATTGGAATTTGAGGTGATTCTTCGATCACTTTGCCTAATGATGATTTCTGTGAAATGTTATTTTTTTAAATAAGAATAATGTAAAGTATTTAACGGTCTTTTTAACTTGAAAAACTTGAGTCCGGCTTACCTCGAAATATTGCGAATCTGCTACGTCGTCCTCTGTCAATTTTTTCCCACCCCCAGATGCTTGAAGTCCATTTGTTAGAGGAATTCCCAGATTTCCAGTTCTATCGCCACGATCCCTTTGTCTTCTTTCCGATTCCCGTTTTACAATTCTGACTGTTTTTATCTCTTGTTTTTCGCGACCATGTATCAGACCTATTAAAGTATAAATTCAAGTTAATTTTAAAAAAAATCGGAATATGATCTATACATTTTGTGTTTATTGTCGCACCAGGATATTTCCCTTCTTCGTTCTGAATGTAATTTCCGTTCATAAGACTAGTCTCTTCATTTGGTGGTGGAGGCGGAGGGGGTGGTATGTATTCCGGTGGCGATACGACCGAACATTTTATACCATTTTCCATAAGTTTTTTTCCATCTTAAATAAAATAAATGATTATGTTAAGATTTGTTTAAAAAAAACTTCAATTCTCAATTATAGAATTATTTCACTTTGAACGCACGAAAAAAGCCTGTCTTCGACTATTTTTTTCAGGGTCATCATTATAAATATGAATTGAATTTTTATAGGGATTTGTTTGACTATACGAACAAATTATTCGGTTCGACGATTTTCGCAGGCAAAAACATAGTAGAAGGAGGTAAGAACCTCAACATATAATTGTAATTCCGGATTGTAAATCGGAGATGTCTGCGCTATAATTTAATGCCTTCCACGCGCTCTTGGTGTTTGAGCAGGTACGAGATTTGATTGCAATAGGTAACAGGTAATATGTAATAAGATAAAAGCCAGCAGAGATAAAGAGCGCGTTCGGATAAGCGTAAAAAGCACAAAAAAGTACACTTTGATTACTAGGATCACTGTATGAAATTTTAACATAATATTTTTGAATATAGTCACTTTGAAAAAATGCAACGAAGAGAAACTGAATTTTAAAAATTGTCAAAATGGAATGATCCTTTAGATGAATAATAAATTGCTGTTATTTTTCATGTAAGTTATAAAGAATTGAGTTATATGTACTCTTACCGTGACGTCTCGAGTCCGTGTTAACATACAAAGGTATATTATTCTGTATCGGACTAGCTTTGCCTTGCATCTGATCTTTGAGTAACTGTTGTTTCAATTGATGTTGCTGTACTTGTTCCCGAAGCTGGGGTGATATCGACGAAATTTGACTTTGATAGGATTGCGCGTAAATTGCCTGATTCAATGAACCCCAAATCATTTGTGATGAATAGCCATGGCTGTTATCTTTGTAATGGGATTCTTTGTATTGGGGTAACGAAGCATGCTGTAGGTAACCATTCTGCTTATTCCTTGGCGACGTTGATAGAATTGGACTTGCGGGTGAATCGAGCCCGTGATCCAATGTCATTCCGGAGTCTAGATCCGTTTCGAGCCAGGAGTTTTGCGTTCTTTTCTTTGGATGATGGACTTGCACTGCTGAATTGCAAACGGGAAAGTCATTTCAAATGAAGCTGTCTCAAATCTAACTTTAAAGGAGATTTAGTATTTACTCGAATTAGCCAACTGTGGTTTGATCTGCTGCACAAGACTATGAGATTTCTCGGTCAATTGTCTGACTTGAACGCTCAGTTCTTGTCGTTGTCTCTGAAGGTCACCAACCAGTTGTTGAACTCTCTTCAATTCGGTCTCTAGCGCCACAGTCGTTCCCGACGAATCCCTCGTCGTATTTCCGGCGTATCTTCGGGACGCTTGAAGCTTCTGTCGGAGTACCACCAGATCTTGTTCCAGCCTAGCGTTTTCCGCGACTGTCTCCTCGAGTTTCTGTAAATTACGACGCAAGATTAAATTTCTTCTGAGTTTATTGTTTTTTTAATTAAGAGATGAAACATCCCACAAAAAGAACAATTAGAAGAACAATGAAATAAAAGAAACAATGAAATTTCATTGCATGTGAATTGTATTTAATTTACCTGATGGAATACAGGTTTCACCTGGAAACAATGAATCCAAGATTTCAGTTACTCGCGTAGCAAATAATACTATATTTTAGACGACGCGATTCCAATTTTCTCTTTGTACATGAAATACAAACGGGAGCAGCTGCGCTCATAGATCTATTTCCTAATGCTCGAAAGTAA
>NCVS01002089.1:19369-30753 GCA_003055095.1 Goniozus legneri
TACTTATTTAGTATAACATCCTTTATTAAAAGTCATAATTTTTGCAAAAAATCGTAAAGCGCTCGATTATACAATACACTGGTCTGCGCTTGTAAGTATTACTTTGAAATCGTTCACGTGATCATGACGTGTTGTTGATCCATATTCCACATTTTTGAATAACTATTAATACTGATGCACAATGAGTACAATCAAATCTTTACACATCGGAAAAAGAATATTTGACGATTTTTATAATCAATTATTTTACAACAGATTCTAAAAATTTGATAATGGGTTTATTAGTATCAATGAGAGCTTAGATCAGCGCTAGAAAATGTCAATGAAAACTGAAAAATTCAATTCTATTCCAACATCTCGTTATTTAGTATAAATAATATCGCAAGAAGGATTTATGTATAAATCTCTTTAATCGGATTTCGCGATTGAAATAGGGTATAATTTGCATGAACATTTAACGCGTACGGGTTGTGAAGTTTGTCGTAAAATTTGAGACGCGAGAATTAATGTGGCACAAGTTTGTCGTACAAGCGAATATCGACGCTCGTTCAGTGGATTTTTGAACTTTCTACCTTGGAGTTGTGAGCTAGTAATAACCGCACACGGCTCAGTTCCCGTTCCAGCAGTAGTTGTTGCTTTTTGTACTTCTCGGCCTCCGCCGAGTTACTTCTGCTTCCTTGTAGTTTGTGTCGTAAACCACCAAGCGCTTTCTCTAGGATTTCCTATTTCAACAAATAGCATAGATTATCGTTTGGTAAATAATTAATTCCGCGCTTTCACAAATCAGATTCTATGAATTCAAAGTAACTTCAATGAAAAGATTAACCTTGTCTTGCTGAAGACTGTGGAGCGTGCCTGATTCTTCTTGAAGTAGCCGATCAAGTTTGTAAAGTTGCTGCACCTTAGCCTATGAATAAGGGAAGCAGCTTAATGGCTGGTTCTTAACATCGATGTGGTGATGCAATGCGATCATATAACATTTCGACCACAAAGTCGTTTCTTTTACTTTCTTATATGTTTTACAACTCAGCTCGTATCTCGTGTTTCAAACGAAACTGGTACGTGAAAAATAGCGCTATATATACAGCAAAACCGAAATTTTGGGGTGAATATCTTTACAAGTGTAGGTAAAAATATTTTTGTAATTTGTATTCAAAGTTACCAACATTTTGACAATATCAATGGATCGATCGTCATTCGATAATAATTTGTTCACTTCTGAAAATACCTGTAATTGTTCATGATCGGGACTGAGTCTGTCCCAATCTCTTCGTTCTTCAGCCAACAAACGCTGTTCTTGTACTCTGTGGTTAAACTCAAGTCGATCCAGATGATCTCGAGCACTCTCTTGAAAAACATCATAACGAGAACTGGATACGCTGCTGGTACCGTTGACGTTATTGCGACTGTATAACGAACCCAGCTTCACCATATTGTCCACAAGATTTACAAGGGGTTTGCCTTTCTCGTACTATACAAATAAAAAAAATCAAAACTTAGGTGCTATTTTTAGAAAATATAATGGTATTCTGTACAAAATTATTATAATACAAATAATAATATATTGAGAAGAAAATATAGTTGAGACTAATAAATACATATATGTTTATTTGAAAACATTTTTCTGTTCACTCAGTTTTTGTATTATAAAGTAAATATAGTACCTGCGGGTAATAAGGCCTATGCCTATGGCCTATATTTTCGTATGCCACGTATTATTTTTAATACTATTTCTGGCTTCTAGGCCTTATTACCCGCAGGTACTATAGTTGAAATAATATTATAGGTTTAATGGTACATTACGGAAATATGAACACAACGTTTGATTGAGTTGCGACTAAATGATACTACGAAACTAATTCAATTAAATGAAAATATGAAATAAGTTGAATATATTTTTACTACATTATTTTCAATAATTGATCCAAATGTATAAGACAAATTGAACAACAAAATAGGCAGAAATTCTTTTGACCGAGATTGTATATAAAGAGATAGTACAATAACAATAAACAAACTCGGAAAAATTCGAAAGGTAATGAATATAAACAGATATTATTGAAAAGTATATGAAAAGAAAGACATGTGGTCCTGGTTTAATTTTATCGTATAGTTATAGTGACATATAGTGCTGCGGCGTTGTTTCGACAAACCGGCACAGATGTCTGTCTATAAAAATTTCATCTTTGCGTTGTCATATGTAGATGATGATATGGTCAATCGTTTTCATTTTTTTTAAATATACAAAACAAATTCATCAATCAACAGTTTATTCTAATACTATGCTCATAGCACGATGACTACTTTACTTAATCAAAAATAATATCAATATATTCAAAGATTTATACACTAGGTATTTGTTAATATCAAATATAATAATATATTTTTATAAAACGTATCTCATAGGCTTTATTTTACTATAGTCGGGTAACAAGGCCTACAGTTAAAGTCTCATAGAAACACAAAAATTAGAAGCAATATTAAAAATTCAAACTAAAAATAAAAAATAAATACTTATTAAAATGATATATCATGTTTAACAGTCATCCGGGTATTCAAATTCACATAGACCATTTGTTGATAAATCAACTGATTATTTCCTGCTAATTCATAAAAAATATAAAACGACTAGTATAAAAAAAGAAACAAAGATGAAACATATTTAAATCCATTCAATTAATAGTAAATATGGTTAAAGTTACTTGCACTTTTTTATTGCACGAGGTTACAATTAAGACAAGACGACGTGAGTTTTTGCAAATGCACTGAGCACGCTATGGGTAGCAGAGACCGAATTCTAATCGTTCCCGAAACGTGAACTGACTTGTTCATGACCGTCGAACGCATGATGGTATTTTTGTATGCTATATAGTATATTATTTTCAACATTATGTATTAGTGAGTTTAAGGCCTTATTACCCGTTAGATCCTATAACCCACAGGTAGTATATTCTTAAATATTTCAGAAATTCTTGTCGTTTCCTACATTTTGGTTTCGAGGTATAGTAAAAATGCCAATAAAAATGATTAAAACTACAAATTATATACCTGTTTCTCGAGATCCATAAGGTGTTTCTTCAATTCTTCCAGCTTTTGTAAATTTTCGAGTCGACGAGGTGTATCGAGCTCGGTTAGCCTAGCCTACGACAAACAAGAAATAAAAAAATTTCATATGTATTAATGATAATTGCAAATACACAAGTGAATTTACAAAATAACAAATTTGTCTTCCAGAATGAATATTTTCTGAACAAGTATGTCATGAAATAAAAATACGTTTATTACTGTGTAATGTCAGAAACAACGATATTTGCAATAAGTATTTATAATATAATTTACAATGTCTGCGTGAATATTTAATTTATCGCTGAAAAATTCATAGACCTCGAAAAATTGTAGAATGTTGTTATAAGTATGCTGTCGTTATGATAGTTGATCGAGAACTGTCGAGTGACTGCTCAAGGTCGCTATAGAAAAATGATATCCCGACTAACAAGTGGGTTATTTTTGAAGCATTCACCGTTACGGGATCGTTTATATATCGCGTACTAAAATATTATAGGATTGAAACATAATAGAAGCTCGCGTTGTAAAATGTACCTATATCATCTTAAATACTTTACTTGAATCGATCATTAAATGCCATTATAGTAAATCGTTAACTTCAAAAATATTAATAAAATTTCACTATGCATAAAGGTTATTCAATGTAAAATGATAACAGCATTAATAATTGTTTTAAAATCAATGCCCACTAAGGAATAATTATGGATTCAAATTTTTTCTTTTTTTTCTTTCTGAGTTCGCTGTTTGGGCGACTATTATCGTACTAACAAAGTTTTGTTGTTGAATTGATTATTAATTGTAGAAATCGCGATGTAAGGCGTCATTCTATCATTGACTTTGGACTTGATGAAATAAAAGAGTCTGTCCCTATTCTGCCAATTTTAATTTCATGTAATTGTTGCACTAAATGAAAAGAAATATTTTTAGAATTAAGAATATCGAATATCAAGCACGTAAAGTAAGCTGGTGGGCACAAAGGGAACAACGGGCAAAATGCGGATTTTCACGCCGCCTAAACAGGTACAAAAAGTCAGGTTTTTAAGACAGTCGGTGAGAAAATTTAAAATTATAATATATATGTTAAATAGCTGAAACAGCAAAATGTGATATAGCAGGTACTTGTTATTTTTGCTTGAGAATACGTTTTATAACCTTTTCGCATTGGAATTAATTAAACTTGTTCGTATCGATCATTAACCTTTTATCCTTTTATCTATATTGCTTCTTCAATTTTCGTGCAACAGCTGGTTGAATTGACCAATTAAAAAATTTATGGAGGAGAAAAGTTTCAATTGACTATATTTACTGCTTATATGTACATATTATGGGAATTATTGGGCTTATGAATTATTTTTAGTTAATCGCTAAGAGAGTCATGCATTAAAGCTATATGTATTCTGATTTTTCTTTAGTTTCGCTCGTACATTGAATGCATTATTCACTCTAATGAGGTTTCTTCAGCAGATTATTTATTATTCAAATCAAATTTGAATATTTGATTTGAATAAGGGTACGATTATAAAAATTAGAAAATGACGAGTATAATAATGTTATGAAACTCGCTGATCATATTAGCTGTCATCTAGGCAATAAAATTTATATCACTTGAAGAAGAATTCAATCGAGTTTGATCAAATGATAGTGTTAGAATAAAATATTCAGATACAGTTATTGACAATCAAATAATTGGTACTATTACTGTATATTATAAATCGATTAGTCAAAGATCAGTATTTATCTAAAAATAGAATTAGTATTCCAATGTAAATAAGCCTTATTAGCTGTATAAAGATAGAGCTAAACTAGTTAATCCTTAGAGATCCAGCATTTTTTTTATGCAGTCTATATAATTCAGAGCCACTATAGTGGCGATGCCGGTCTTGTAAGGCCCGGGAGAAAAATTCCGAGTATACGCACAGTCAATAGAGTATCGTAAGTCTACCAACAGTAGGTATATCTACATTTGTACCACTGGGTAGATTGGTGGTACATTTATTCCGAAGTATACGAATTGTCAACGAACCGTTGACTTTTCTATATTCTCTATATATTTCTACTTTAAGTTAATATACTTTATTTAAGTTATATACTTTAAGTAAATTAATCTATATAAATTATATTCTCTGTAGACTTGGTTGACTACGTAGACTTTAAAGTATACTTGGTATCAAATTGGGTGATTTTGAATACTTCACGAATCTACCGTCGGTAGATCTCGTGAATTCAGCCGACCTTGATGTGAGACTCATAGTGAACTTTGTAAACCTTTGTATACTCTGGGTATACTAAAAATTTTCTCCCGGGGGATTAACTGACCTACCGTAAGACTAATAAGCAAGTAACAACGGTTATTGATTTTCGGAGTGCTACTTAAATATCGTACAATACAGTTGCAAAATAATCATTTCTGTCATTTCTATTAAAAAATGTCATAAAATTATGAAAAATTAATATGCACATACAACATTATTTCTACCAATATTGGAAGAATAGTATATTCAATAAGATTGCTTAGCATAATAATTGCAGTTGAAAGCACCATCACCCATTGAAAAATCGTGTTATCGCAGGATCGTTATGCCATTGGTTTTGGAAGTGAAAACGCAATCCCAGCTGAAGCGCGAAATGAAGCAACAAAAATGATAGAGCTAGAAACGAGATATCTAAAATACATTATAGTATTATTGTATGTTTTTTTTTCTATCAGCGGACCTGTGCCTCAATCTCCATATGACAGGTTTCCATCGCCGTACAAAGTATAGCGCTCTGACGTCTCAAC
This sequence comes from Goniozus legneri, assembly GCA_003055095.1. Lineage (NCBI taxonomy): Eukaryota > Metazoa > Arthropoda > Insecta > Hymenoptera > Bethylidae > Goniozus > Goniozus legneri. The sequence continues at coordinate 25,215 of NCVS01002089.1, forward strand.
TGGATCAGCAGGAGCACGAGCTCTTCGTGAGTTCTGCCAAGTAGTTCTCCAGCCGAAACACCCATCAGATCGTCGTTATATTGCAGTTGTTGCAGTACCAACTGCTGTTGATGGTGGAGATGATGGTGATATTGAGGTACGCATCCTGTAGATGTACTATTCCCCGTCGGTTCGTTGACATTCTGCGTAATAGCATGCAATGATAGGCGTTAAAAAACACACACACGCGTTCGCATAAGTACACCTTCGTTTTTCTTCACCTCGTTATTCGCTCTCTTTACGCTGAATGCAAGAATTTAATTAAGGTGCGTTGTGATAATCAATAAAAGATTCCCAAAATCACATTGTATTTATTTAATATAACGCGTCGATAAATAGTATTACAAAGAAAGACCTGATCTTTTAATGAAAAGAATTTCAGCATCACGCGTGAATGCTAGTCTAAGTTTTGGTTTCTATCTATTCTGAATTATGCAAGTAATATTTTAATATTGACGTACGAGTCTAACTCCTCTTGTACGTGTATGACTGTACCTTATTTTTTTAATTTTATTTATCGACTTGGAATAAAATTGTATCATTAATTAAGGAATCTTACATTGATAAATTATTTCATTGCCAACAAATTTTACGAAGGGATGTGAAAAGCGATTATGTGCAGAAAAATTGAACAATTCTTAGAATATTATACTTTATGTCTTGCCCTTCGAGATTACAAATGTAGTATAGCTTTTTGAGCTTTACAAGTCACTTAGTTCAGAGCAAATTTTTTCAAATTCGGCGCTCTCCGCGCCCCCTCCGCCTCTGGTGGTGGCGTTCGCGTCACCGATCTCCATTAGGTTTTTTTTGTGCTGAACAAGTCGCACGCAGTGAGCAACAAAGGATTGATTTTTCGAATATTTAGAAGAAAATGTCATGTGTGTAGTCATGATCGCTATAAGCGTCGTGACCAGCGAAATAAGGAGAGCGATGATATAATGAGAAGAGTGAAGAGGTTAGAAGAATTGATAATTGAACGTTTGCCACCGCCAGCATCCCAACCTTTAGGACAGCTGGACACGAATACAGAAGATATGGAAATACAACAGCCGATATGTATCGCAGGTGGGTTTTTTGATCTGTCGTTACAGAAAATAGTGGGGTGTTTTCCCCATGGGTGGATCTCGAACGGGAGGCGAGACGATACCCGATCGTGCTGGTCGAGCTCTCACGAGAGGTTAGCCACGTACCGTGCATTGCACTGACCGAACTTACACGAGAGGTAAGACAGGGTTATTAAATATTGAAAAAAAGTTAAAAAATCTAAAAATATTTTATATTTGAATCTCTGATTGGTTATCTAATATATATACATATATATATAGACAACTCGCCAAATCCCGTGCTAGAGGTTCAATCGGAGGAGTTAGACGGCGCGCCAGGCGTATCGGCAGTTGTCGACCCCAACAGCCAACGGAGAAAATGGCCGATAATACGGCACCGGTAAATGTAGAGGAAGCTCCCTTGAACCTAGACACCGAGATCTTGCAAATCATTGGTGACGAACCAACGACATCGGAGGCTAAATTGGAACTACATTCCTCGATTGCAAATCGATGGAACAGTTTTTTGAAATTAGGGATCAAGAAGGAAATGAAGGAGGAACTACTAAAAAAATACCCGCGTAAAGGGGTATGTTTGGTAGAGGCTCCCAAAGGTTTGTTTGGTTTGTTTGGTTTCCAGAGGTGGCTGCGACGCTAAATGAGGGATCGCTGAAACGAGACAGATATTTTTCTTTCACGCAAAATTTAGCGGAACGGCTTTATCGGCTCTGGCTCCTGTTGTCTCCGCTTTAACATCTAAGGACGTGGTGGAGTCCAAGGCTATTTTACCATATATTTGGGATGTAGCAAAGTTACAAACTGAGATATTTCATTCACAGTCGGTAGCTCGGAGAGCATGCATTATGCCTTCTCTATCGAAGCAAGTAGCGTCAGTCCTAGAAAAACGAGAGTCTGATTCTTTTCTGTTTGGAGAAAAACTCAATGAAAAAATTAAGGAGATGAAGTCTCTAGATAAAATGGGGCGAGATTTAAAAAATCAGCCTCCTAGCAAGCCCAAGGGCGCGACGTACAGGGAAACTGGAAAAGCCCGTTGGAACGCAGACCGGCAGTCCAGACGGGCGCGAAGCAAACCCAACAAGTGAAGCCGGCGACAGCGAAGACCTATCAGACAGAATCGAAATATCCCAAGGGGAAGACATCTCATTCACAGAGTGCTCATCCTCGCACACGTTAAATCAGACACAGGTAAATACATTGGCGGGGAAGTTAAGTCTTTTCCAAAAAGAATGGTCATCCATTACATCGGATAAGCGAATTAAACAATGGGTTAAAGGAGTTAAGATCCCTTTTCTCTCTCCTCCTCTACAAATATGTTTGCCGAGGGAAAGGTGCTGGTCGTTGAAAGAGTTGCAGTTAATTAGAGATGAAATCGAGAAATTATTAAGCAAAGGAGCGATTGTGCGTGGGTGTGCGGTCCCACGACAATTTATTTCGGATTTTTTTCTGGTACCAAAGCCAGATGGTAGTCAGAGATTTATTTTAAATTTAAAATGTTTAAATGAGTTCATAGAAACTAAGCACTTTAAGATGGAGGATTTAAGGTCGGCGTGTAGGTTACTAGAGGAGGGGATGTGGATGAGTACAATTGATATTAAGGACGCATATTTTGCGGTGCTGGTTGCGAAAAAAGATAGAAGATATCTTAGATTCGTTTTCAAGGATCAGATTTATGAATTTACGTGTTTGCCTTTCGGCTTATCAATTAGCCCTATGATTTTACTAAGTTAATGAAACCGGTTGTAGGTTGGCTTCGATCCAAGGGATTTATCTCAGTTATTTATTTGGACGATTACTTATGTATGGGAACGTCGTCGGAAGACTGTGGTGCAAATATTGAGGCAACCAGTAACATATTGAAATCCTTAGGTTTTACCATAAATTGGAAAAAGTCTAGTGTGAATCCTAGTAACCGATGCAGATATTTAGGCTTTATCTTGGACTCAATGAATATGGTAGTAGACCTACCAGAGGATAAAAGGAAAAAATTAGTGGCTAATGTAAAGGACTTTAGAAGGAAATCGTGTTGCAAAATAAAGGATTTTGCTCGAATAATTGGGTCATTAGTGGCCAGTTGTCCGGCTATTGAATATGGTAATCTACATTGTAAAACGTTTGAAAAGGCCAAGGTAAAAGCTCTAGGCAGGAATGCAAAAATCTACGACGCGATAATGCGGATCCCGCAGTATGTAGTGGAAGATTTTGATTGGTGGGAGAGAAATTTGAAAACATCAGTACGCAAAATCCGGAAGCTCAGCTTCGACCGTGAAATTTATTCCGATGCAAGCATCTCTGGTTGGGGCGCGTATTGCGAGGGAGAGGGCGCCCATGGTCAATGAACGCTGCAAGAAAGGTCGCTTCATATTAACTATTTGGAACTCAAGGCAGCATTTCTGGCCTTAAGATCCTTTGCGCATGATCTCTTCGACTGTAATATCTTACTGTGGGTAGATAATACTACAGCTCTGTCTTACATTAATAGAATGGGCGGCGTAAAGTTTGTGGGTTTACATGAGTTGGCGAAGGAAATTTGGGACTGGTGTGAATCCCGAAGGTTATGGCTAAAGGCTTCATATATAGCTTCCAATGAGAACCAAGAGGCAGATGCATTGTCCAGAATTTTGAACAACGATTCAGAGTGGGAAATAGCTGATTTTGCTTACCAAAGAATAATCAAAAATTTCTATCTACCAGATATTGATCTATTTGCCTCAGGGGTAAATCATAAGTGTGAAAGGTATTGCTCTTGGAATCTCGACCCGGAGGCTTTCGCGATTGATGCTTTCTCCTTAGATTGGGCAGAATGGAAATTCTATGCCTTTCCGCCTTTTGCAGTCATTTCAAAAATGTTAAAAAAGATTAGGGACGATCAGGCGGAAGGTATCGTTGTAGTACCGTTTTGGTCATTCCAGCCTTGGTTTCCAGTCTTTAAAAAAATGACAAAGGGTGACTGGCTATTTTTTAAACCAAATAATAATTTACTATGGTCCCCTTGTAGATCGTTGGTCCATCCATTAGCGGCGAATCTTACCCTGGTCGCCGCGAGGTTATCAGGAGAGCGTTCTTAAAGAAAGGAGCACCGGAGGACTCACTTGGAATCATCATCACTTCATTGGAGGAATTAACGCTGAAGCAGTATAATTCAACTCTACGAGAATGGTGGAATTTCTGTGTTCATTCGGAATCGGACCCTTTCCAGGTTTCGGCTCCGAAAGCACTTTCATTCTTGACAAAGAGGTTTCACGACGGAGCAAAATTCAGTGTTTTGAATTCAAGTAGAGCAGCGTTAGCTCTAATCTCGTCAGAGAATATATCAACAAACCCATTAATATCAAGATTTATCAAGGGTACTTATAAACAACGACCAAGTAAGCCGAAGTATGATTCGACGTGGGACATCGACCCGGTATTGGATGGAATAGCCAAGTGGTTTCCACTAGAAAGTTTAAATTGAAAATTGTTAACTAAAAAATTAGTTGTATTGCTAGCTCTGGGCACCGCTCAACAGCTCCAGACGTTAGCGGTTATTAGGTTAAGTAATATTGTGCATAAAACTGACAGATTGGAGATCAAAATTCCCGATAGTCTAAAAACTTCGCGGTTAGGGGCAGCGCAGCCTACCCTAGAACTATCACGTTTTAGGGATAGGCCGGAATTATGTATTGCCAGTACATTATTGCAGTACGTAAACGTAACTAAACCGCTGAGAGAGTCGAGTAATAAGTATTTGTTTATTTCGTATAATAAGCCTCATAGGCAGGTAGGAAAAGACACCATCGGCAGATGGTTAAAACTAACGTTAATGGAACTGGGGTCCCTGAAAGTTTCGGGGCTCACAGTACGAGGCATGCTAGTACTTCCAAAGCGGCCGAGAAGGGCTAGTATTAGCGTTATTAAGAAAGCGGCTGGCTGGTCAGAAAGGTCGCGAATATTCGCAAAATTGTATAAAAGGCCAATATCCACCACGCCAAATAGCTTTGCGGCCACAGTTATGTTATCTTAGCGATACTAAATGTTAATTTTATTTGTTACATTGAAATTTATGTTTCTAAACAACACATATCTGCATATTACATATGTTTCTGTTTTGTTTTATAAGAGAATGAAGAAGAAAAATTAAAGTCTGTTCCTCTCTAAAAATCTAAATTTGTAATCTCGAAGGGCGAGACATAAAGTGTAATTGTATGATCGAGCGAGCCCGCCGAAGGCGGGCGAAGCTCGATCGAGATTATACGAATGTCTCGCCCGAGAGATTACCCACCCGGATTTCATTTGCAAATCTACCCCAAAAAGAAAGAAGTTCTTAACGATTTTGAAAATTGTCCTCCTTCTTTTCTTACCCCATAAATCACACAGCCTCCATAATTTTTCTCTTCTAGGCTTTAAACATAATGAAGATCGGTGACGCGAACGCCACCGCCAGAGGCGGAGGGGGCGGG
>NCVS01002089.1:30783-48369 GCA_003055095.1 Goniozus legneri
TTGAAAAAATTTGCTCTGAACTAAGTGACTTGTAAAGCTCAAAAAGCTATACTACATTTGTAATCTCTCGGGCGAAATATTCGTATAATCTCGATCGAGCGAACCCGCCTTCGACGGGCTTCCGATCTCATATTATTTCGTTGTGCGGTAACGAACACATCAGAGAATTTTGAAGTAATTAAAATTTCTTAAATTCAATGGGAAAACACGATAAAAGACACCGCTCTCGGTCGAAATTGACAGAGCGTGAAAGAGAGCATCGAGAAACAAAGAAAAAATTAAAAATAATGCAAGAGCAAATCGATGTTCTTACAAAAGGTTGGAAGGATTTTGCAACCGAATTCAGACAAAGAAAAGATTCTAAGGAAAATACGAATATTGTAAAAAAAATGGTAAGTAAGAGCAATTCATCAATGATAGTTAATACCATAAATGTGTAATTCTATTGAAAGTGAGCGAAATTCCATACAAATAACGCCGCAATAAATTGAGGTTAAGTTCCATACGAACGACACCACAAAAAGTGAGGTTAAATTCCATACGAATGAGCCTCGTTCTATACGAACATTATATTATCTCAAATGAGATAAAATAAATCGCAATATGTTGTTTCCACACGAATAAACATTTTATTCATTGTATTTAACATTATATTCAACATATTATTGTTTCTGTTTCCACACGAATCAAATGCAAAATAATTGCTTTATTTTATATAGATCTGTGTGATGAATCCAATAAGGAGAATATAGAGACTAATGTGTCTCTCAGTGATTCAAAGGAAACACGCAATGAGATGACCAACAGTTCCAATGAACAAAAGTCTGCAGAAGAGGAGAAGAAAAAAACAGAAATAGACTTGGATCCAGAATTATTGGAACTAGTTGGAGAAGAAGTTTCTACTGAAGACACTTCATTAATAGTAAATGAAGGTGTTCAGAAATGGTGGAAGAATTGGATGACAAAAGGGGTATCTGAGGATGTCAAAAAAGACTTACTAAAAAGATACCCTCGAAGTGGTAAATTTGTCACTAAAGCGCCAAAAATTAACTTAGAAGTCCAACGTCATTTAACTGAAATAGCCAAAAAACGTGATCAACATTTTTTGGAAACACAAAACTGTGTAGGGTCTGCTTTAATTTCTCTGGGTACAGCTCTCTCCTTAGGAATGAAAAACACTGAAGAGCCTATTGATTGGACACAATTAATGAAACTCCTGTCGGATACTGAGAAAATTTTGACTGATATATATTTTCAGCAATCAATAGCAAGGAAGTCGTTCATTACTCCAACACTAGACAAAGAGCTAAAAACCACTTTGGAAGCAACTGTAGCAGATGAATGGCTGTATGGACAAAAATTAACAGAACATGTTAAGGAAGCCAAGCCCATAGAAAAAGCAGCCACATCCTTAAAACCACCTGAAAAAACAAATAAGAAAAAAGTTGTAATGAAAAATTACAATCAGGGAAACTGGGCTACCCCACCTGCGAGATACAGGCAGGTGGGGAACTACAATCAAAGCAAATTCACGAATGTGAGATACAAACCGAGACCGGTCGCGACCAAATCGCAGAGGAACTACAATCCGAGGGATCAGTCAACGAACAAGAAATAGATGAGGTGAATGTTATAGCAGGAAGACTTCGGCTATTCGGCGAATGTTGGCGAGAAATCACGAATGATAATTTCATCCTGCAGTGCTTAAAAGGCTATAGTATACCGTTTTAACGAGAACCTGTCCAATTTACCGAACCTAGAGAACCAGTATTATCAATAGTAGAAAAAGAAAAACTTAAACAAGAAATTGGTGAATTATTAGATAAACAAGCTATTGAGCAATGCACAAACTGTGAAGGCCAATTTTTGTCTACTTATTTCTTGGTTCCAAAACCAAATGGGTCATATCGCTTTATATTTAATCTTAAAAAACTGAATAAATTTATTCAACCAATTCATTTTAAAATGGAAGACCTAAGGTCGGCAAGGAATCTATTAACACAAGGCGTTTTATGTGTACTATAGACTTAAGAGATGCATACTTCCTAGTCCCTGTGGCAAAAAAGGATAGGAAATATTTAAGATTTAGATTTGAAAATAATCTATACGAATTTACTTGCCTCCCGTTTGGGTTGTGCACTAGTCCATACATTTTCACCAAAATTATGAAACCTGTTGTAAACAAACTTAGATCTTCTGGCTTTGCGTCGATAATATATTTAGATGATATTTTGTGTGTTGGGGGTACCTATGAGAATTGTAATACTAATGTAAAAGAAACCAAACTCTTGTTAGAAAGACTAGGTTTTGTAATTAATTACAGAAAAAGCTCATTCACGCCCAGTACAAAATGTCAATATCTTGGTTTTATTTTGGATTCGAAAGAAATGTCTATAAAGTTGACAACAAAAAAGAAGCAACAAGCCAAAAAATTAATTGAGCCACTGAAAACCGGAATAGACTATAAAATTCGAGATATTGCACATATATTGGGTCTGTTGATAGCCTGTAGTCCTGCTGTCGAGTACAGCAAAGCTTACGGTAAAAGATTAGAAAGAGAAAAATGGTTAGCATTACTTGTTAATGACGGTAATTTTGAAGGATATATGAGAATCAGTAACGACGCAATGGAAGACCTTTCCTGGTGGAAAACAAATTTAACATTAGGTTCTAATTCGATCAAATCACAAAAATATAAATTAATTATAAGCTCCGACGCATCTTTAACAGGATGGGGAGCTGAATGCAATAGCGTCGTGACTCATGGATTTTAGAACCAAGAAGATAAGAAGCATCATATAAATTATTTAGAGTTATTGACTGCTTTTCTCGTATTAAAATCATTTGCATCAGATGCGTGTAAATGTGAAATATTACTCCGCATAGACAACACAACAGCCATTGCGTATATCAACAAGGCTGGTGGAATTAAGTTCAAAAATTTAAGCGAGTTAGCAAGAAAAATATGGCGATGGTGCGAAACTAGGAATATATGGATAGTCGCATCGTACATCTCCTCGAGAGATAATAAAGAAGCTGATGCTGCATCTAGGAACATGAATCTGGATACGGAATGGGAATTGTGCGATGAAGCTTATAAAAGAATTATAAGGACATTTGGTCCCGTATCAATCGATTTATTTGCGTCTAGAGCAAATAGAAAATGCACAAGATTTTTTTCCAGATACCCGGATCCTGATGCCGTGTTCATAGACGCATTTACTATTCCGTGGAGTAAGGAAAGATTTTATGCATTTCCCCCGTTCGCGCTAATTCTGCCAGCATTGCGAAAAATAGTCATAGACAAAGCTTCGGGTATCATGGTTGTACCCTTTTGGACTACGCAACCATGGTACCCATTATTCATATCACTATTACGCGAACCGCCAATAAATTTCGAACCATCACCAAACTTATTGTTGTCTCCCTTTAGGAACTCAACGTATCCGTTAGCTCACAAATTAACGCTTGTGGCCGGGAAATTATCCGGCTAGCTTTCTTAAGAAAGCACTTAAGTCAAGAAACCACGGACATCATGATGAGCTCGATAACGGAATCAACATTGAGGCAATACACCGGATGTCTAGAAAAATGGTCAAAATTCACGGGGGAAAATAATATAGATATTTTTAATCCAAAAAACACCGAAGTAATCGATTTTTTGACGAGAAGATTCTAGGAAGGATTGAGCTATGAATCACTAAATACAATGCGTTCGGCGATTTCGTTAATTTGCGATTAGGATTTGTCCAAAGATACCACTATATCGAGGTTTTTTCGAGGTGTTTATAAGAAAAGACCACCCACAGCAAAGTACACGATTATGTGGGACACAGAACTAGTTTTAAATTACGTGGAATCTTTAGATGGTTTCCAGAATTTAGGTTTGAAACAACTATCAAAAATTACGGCTACGTTGTTAATTTTAGTCACTGCTCATCGGCTACAAACTTTATCCCTTATAAACATTGAAAATATCGAAAGAACTAAAAATGGATTGCGAATAAAAATCCCTGATTTGATTAAAACATCAAAGTTAGGGAAAGAGCAGCCAGTATTAAATATTCCATTTTATAATGAAAGACCCAAAGTTTGCGTTGCTTCGATTATAATTCATTATATACAAAGAACTGAAAAATTACGGTTAAATACAAAAAAATTATTTATTTCTATAATGAAGCCTCACGACTCAGTGAGCTCTCAAACTTTGGGTCACTGGATAAAGGCACTCTTGAAGAAAGCCGGCGTTGACACGTCTGTATTTAGTGCATATAGTACAAAACACGCAGCAGTTTCCCGAGTCAGAATTTAAACACTAACTTGAACCTTCAAAACCTATTTTTCTTTGATCTTTTGCAATGCCGACATACATATAAGTCTAATTTAGTTTCATAAGATCTTCATGCGGCGTTCAAAGGATCAAAATATAGTTTCTTCGTAACCAATAAACCTGGTTGAACTCTTGAAATCCTCCTAATTTCTTACGATTGTAAATTTAATTCTTATTTAGTCCTGCAAAGTCAGCAGCAGATCAGGAAGTATCAAAATAGTGTTAATTTAAAATGTGAATAAGTCTAATTTAATTTCATAAAACCTCCATGTACTATTTGAAGATGTTAATTATGATTTATAAGCCTTTTTTGGATACTGTTACACCATGATGAAGATTTGGAGGATGAAAATAGTTTTTATTCGATATTCTTAAGTACATAGAAAAAAGTATCACATGTTATTTTGACATATGAAGTGATATATTTTATAAATTGAGAGATTTAAAAACTGTGAACCGAATTATTCATTTTCTCTATTGTTAATAGGAGTTGCTATATATGAGTCAAAATTAACATTTATTACAACACACACGGAAATAAGATTCTCTATTGGGATCGCTATAAAATTTCCTGTTTTGTAGCATTTTAATAAATGCTGTATTTCTATACAAATTCTGTTGCTACATTGAACTTTGAATGTATTTTCACGGTTAAGTTTTTCGATTAATGCAAAATGAAATCAGTTGCACCAGCAATTATTCATGAGGCATAGACAATTTTTTTTTTCTAATGAAGCAGTCAATTATTCCAAATTTAGTAACTCTATTTTCCAAATAAGAAATGTACGACGACTTAGTTTGCATTGAACGAGAGTAATTCTTCGAGACATACAATTTGTTGTCTTTAAGAATTCGATGATATACTTCTACGTTTTGTATATTACCTAATGCTTGATACACAGAATTCGGTAATTCATTTGGAACTTTGTACGATCCCACCGTATAACATTTGTCAAACAGTTTATCACGAATTTTTACCCCATTTTTTCTTCCGACACAAAAATTACGCACCTCTCCACCAGAAAGAGCGTCATAAAACTTTTGTAACGTGATTATTTGATTATGAGCTCGCACTATTTGCGAAGTAATATGTTGGGTACCATGTATTAAATTTAGAAACTGGCCATTTAAATTTTCGTACCTATAACAAGAATAAGCCCAAAGAGGTCCTAAGTTTTTAACGCAATTTGGTAAATGCAAAAGTAAGTGAATATTTATCGAACAATACTGCAAACCGTAAATATTTTGGAAGTCTTCGACGAATTTATTAAGAAAATATGAAGACTGATCTATCATGTTTTTATTCACGCAATTTGAATTTAAATTAGCAATCCCTGCGTCTAACAAAGAGAAATGATTAAAATAAACTGGCGACATAATGTCATGTAAAATTGGTAAGGAATAATAGTAGAAAAATTTATTTAATTCTGACGCTTTCCAGTGGGCTAATTCTTCTATCTTTCGAGGCATGCGATGTATGAATTTAGGAGGTTTTATCGAAATCAAACGTTCATTTATAACCTGTGTGACTTCTGTTAAAGAAAATGGTTGACTGCTATATGCTGAATCGAACCAAAGTGTCAGCAATCGTTTGACAACACCACTATCGATGCAATGCATCTGATCAATAGCTATTCCGTTTATAAAATCTGGCATGAGTTTTGATAATATACACGGCCCCTTCACTCCCATATACGGAGAATTATTGTTCATAGCTATAGTTGCATTTTTAATAGAATCCTCTGATGTTCGTAAAAATGGATTTTTTATATATGGGTAGACATGAGTTGAACCACCGGATTCAGTAAAGTAGGTTTCTCCTGGATATGTACATATATTACAGCCATAAAATCCATTGAATTGGATGAAATTTAGAAATTGATTCTTAGCAGGTAAGTCGCAAGTTCCGATTAATAATAGCCCTTTGATTAACAATTTCTGACCTATGTCAGTGATAACATTAATACCTTTCAATAATTCTTTAAATTGGTCATATAACTTATGCACAAATAGATTCGCGTCTGGCTTGTGTTTGCCAAACCAAACTCCTATCAAAAGTAAATTTTGCCGTTCGGTTCTTAATTTTACGGGAAGTTCATTTATTGTTAAATATAAAGGCCAAATACTTGTTTGCGACGATTTGAAAACGGGCACCCCATCAGTGTACCACGTGAGGGTAATATTATTTCTATTTTTCAAAAACCCGTCATCAACGAGTTTTTTGTATAATCGACCGTCATATATATCTTTAATATGATTACACGATTGCGTTTCGTCTTGTTCAAAACGGTGAATTAAGTCGTTGTAAAAACCTTTTCTCGTATATAATTCTTTAAGCTGTTTGACTATAGGAATTTCTACGAAGTACGATGATGTTTTCGTACCGCCTATAATACAATCATCACACACGCTTTTAGATGATGTTAAGTTTTTAAAACATGATGTGCAGTAATAATGCTTTTTATACAGGTTTTTGTCTTTTTTTAAAGAAAAAAATTTCGTGAATTTATGAATACTATGTATATATGCATTTTCACTAATAGAATGTAAGTTGATAATGTTTAAAATATCTGCAAGACACGTTTGAGTGATATTATGTCTAATGCAAAGTGTCAATATCAAAGAAAAAAATTTAACTCAAAAATACGACGCAAAAATAATTGAATTTTCCGGTGGGTATATTAATTTGTTTAAACGTTTTAACCTATCTTACATATTAATATCAATATTAACTATTTTAGATGATAAAAATTATTTGGAAGCATTCCCATTAGACAATAAAGGTAATATTCGTCTTCGTGACACTAAAATGTACACAAAGGCGATCTTAACTAAGAAAACACAGTTAACCTCTAACGCGAAGAAGAATAAAACAAATGCTAGCTGCAAGCAAGTTTATGCGACAACATTGCAAATAATCATACAAGAAATTCTCACTTAAATGAAACTGAAAGAAATACCGATCTTCGAATCGTTAACGGATTGCCGCTAACCGGTATCGATACGAACATACCGAAAATCAATGATAACAAATATGAACATATGCGAAATATTCATTTAAATCAGACTGAAAAAAATATGGATCTTCAAATCGTTAACGAATTACCACTGACCAGTATTGATACGAACATACTAAAAATCAATGATGACAAAAGTGAAAATAATAAGTATGTGCCTGAGAAAATTAATACTGGAATTTTACATACTATATTACCACAAAAAGGTGAATAATTTATTAAATATAATATATTAATGATATAATTAATTTAATGGTTGTTAACATTTGATATAGTAACCTGGGACAATTTTCAATTCTTCTCTTCAATTTTGAATGGGCTGGAGAGTTTTGTAGGAACACAAGAAAATTTCTTCAAGAATCTAATTCATGCATTCAGGTTGCTTCCTCTATAACTTTCTACGTATTTGTATGTAAATTCGTATTTCAAAATAATTTTTAAATTTCTAGCTCGACAAGTTTTACCATGCACCTGGTGATAATAAGGTTCATTTAATAATTATTAACTTATCAATTTTGTACCAATTTGAAAGAATCAATTTTAAAACAGTTTATTTTCTTATTTTTAGAGGGAAATCTGGCCGAATTCAGGAATTTATTTCCATACAAAAAAAATTGATGAAATTGAATCAAACTCAATTCAAGAAGGAACAGTTAAATGGAAATATTTTGTTAAAATGATTTTATATGAGGTATATGGCGAATCGATTGGAAATTTTTCCGCACTCGGCAAACGGAATACTGTTTATAAACCAATAGATAAAAAATTATTTAAAGCTATGTTTGGTAATAAAATTTTTTATATTAACTTAGTTAAAAACTATCTGTGACTAATGTACGGTCTTTTCAGATTGGATTTCTTCAAACGTACCTGAAGGAATTCAGATGCATCAATTCATTACGGAAATAAATAAAATAACGAACAATAAAAGAGCGACGTATAACAAAGAAAAAAAAAAATTCATGCGATGAAAGTAAGTATAACTTTTTCATAAATGTACTTCAATAATACGATAACTTTTTCTTGATCATTTCTATTTTAGTAATAACGGCAGAGAATTTGCGCTTTATTCGTAAAATTCACACGGCTTTAAAAGACAATATCGAGTGGCAGAATGATTCAGAGCGAAAATTACAAAGTATAGAACAGGTAGGATGTGATTTATTATTTTATCAATTCAATTTAATTATTAACTCATATTAACACATGTATTTTTTGTAGTTATCTGATGTATACACCACTCCAGGATCAGGGAAGGTAAATTCAACTTTTTTCGTACTCGAATAAATAGATGTTTATTTTAATTATTGATATGATATCCTATTACAGACTCAAATTGCAGAAGACATCAAAATATATTTTCCTACACCGACTGTTATATATATAGAAAAAAGATCGGAATGTGACTCTGGATTTTACGACTGGAAAACCATTGTACGAGAATCACTATTAGAAGTGTACAAAAATAGACTACACTTATACTCAGCCAAAGGAAAACGAGGAAATCATCCACCTATCAATCCAGCACTATATTCCGCATTATTAAGTAAGTTTGAAAATTCTTGTATTTCTTTATATTCATTTTACCGCAGGAGAAACGTTATTTATTAAAATGAAAACATTTATTTTTACAGGTTGGGTTAAATCGAAGAAAACCCGAGACAAAGTAACGGAAAAAGAATTCATTAAAGTCATTAATAAAATAACTGGAAATCGAAGAAAATACAAAAAAACAATACAGAATATGGAAGATAAAGAAAATGCAATTGATGTAATAGAAAAACACTCGCCAATTACAACACCGATGTCATCAACACCAACGCAAGAAATTCCTTGTCCTATTTATAATTATAATAATGCCGAAATTAATTATGACTATTGTCAAGAGAAAGTTTATACATGTTTATAAATTCATTTGAAATGTAAAAATAGTTCGAAAATGTTTTTGAGAAGCATTGTTTATTTAATATTTTATATTTAGTATTTAAGCATTATTTACTATTATTAAAAAAAATTTTTGAATAAATATGAAGAATTAAAACATAGTTTAAGAGTTCTTATTAAAACCCGCAAAATCCACTGAAATAAATCTCAGGGTTTAATTCAGTATTTAATTTTTTTCTTTCAGAAGGATATGAAGATTTCAAACAGTGTTATTTAATACTAATGATGTCCCATATCCTTCGAAATGGGAAATATCGGCCATGAGAAGGTTCTAAATAGTATTAAATTTACTATTGAGAACATTAAAGCGAGAAGCTTGAAACGAAAGGTTTTGGAGGTTTACATTATATGTTAAATTCTGACTCGGGTTCTTCGGCCTTTGAAAAAGGCGTTGATTTAAACACCATTCGTCGAACAGCGGGATGGTCGGATAAATCAAAAACCTTTGCTGTTTTCTATAATAGACCAGTGCAATCGTTGAATGATACTTTTGTAACGGCAGTTTTGGGAAAAAGAAAATAAAGTGGTTGTTTTAAAGTGATCACAAACGCTAAAAGTCTACCTGTATTCAATCATTGAGAACGAGACGCTTAGTATAATGGTAAGATCGAATGAGCCCGCCGAAGGCGGTCGAAGTTCGATCTTAATTATGCTTACGCGTCTCGTTCGAAGATGATTACTTCCCTCCCCAAAAAATTATGTACCCGAAAAAGTTGTCCCGTAATCATCGCAAGGTGCTTAAAATAACTTTAAAACAAAAAGCAGAGACTCTGAAAAATATGAGATCGGAAAGGGCGCGCGCCACCTATACCACAGATACGGGTACAAAAAATTCGTTAAAACTCTGAATGTGTGATGTTATTTGCGTACTTGACAGTACTACCTGTATTCAATCATCTTCGAACGAGACGCGTAAGTATAATTAAGATCGAACTTCGCCCGCCTTCGGCGGGCTCATTCGATCTGACCATTCGGTTGAAATGATGTCAGAATCAATAATTCGACGTTAGGATATAAAATAGTAAGATGAAAAATTCTGTCGCATGTAAGATAAGCAAATCTGTTACCTACTATAATATTGTTGCTATCATATTTTTGTACTATTTTACTTCACCCTAACATGCGAATTCATATATTTTCAAGAAAAATTCTGGCAAATATACAAACAAAATTGTTATGATACTTGAAAAATGTCACTATACAGTTAGGAGTAAAATAAGTGGAACACCCAGGGATTTGTCCACTGCAAAAAGTTTTGTATAGAATGTACCAAATATTTATTTGCTTACGTTTAAATAAATATTTAATTCGATAAAAGAAATTATCTTTCGAAATGATTAAATATTAGTTTAAATGAAATTGAAATTTAAATGAAATTTTTTTACAGTGTCTACATCTAAGAAATGACAAAAGATATCAATATTTTAGAATTGCTATCTTGAAGAGAATTTGTTATGAAAAAAGTAAGCCAAACATCAGATTCTGAATCGATCGGTTTTTTCTTCAAAAAGTTAATAATCTGAAAAACTGCATTTCTTATTTCATTCATCTTGCTGGTAAGAATTCTTAAAGTCGATTCTGGCTACTAACTACTTTCCTTTCTTTGATGAATTTATAAATTGATTTATTATTTTTTACGTATTTCATATCAGTGAAAATTATTTAAGAAGAAATTTCTCAGTTTCTCCTGTCCTATCGTTTGTGTTCAGCGAATTAAAATCGTCGGTAACGTTTTTAAAAATGAAAATATGAGGAAATTTTATCGCATAAAATATTATAGTTGACACTATAATCACATAATAAAACAAAATAATAATATATAATATTTTCTTACAATACTCTGGTTATTTTCTTCTTAGTAGCCTCGATGTCGTTTACTTATCCAGTAAAAGTTGAATTGAGATAAATTTTCGGAAAAAATTGATGCAAATGAAATACACTCGCGACAATTATTAAAAATCAAAATGCAGTTTGCGTTTGAATAAAGCATGTAAGAACTTGTTTTTTCGTTACGAGATAATTTTTTACTTTGCTGTAGTATGCGGTGAAACTTATCGGTAGAGTGAAATGTTCGAAATTTCCTGGATGTCAAAAACGATCAACACTAAACTCCACGTTATGAACTTACTTCACAAAATTTTGATGTGACAACGCACCAGAGCAGCGAGGTACGGAGATGTCCCCGTTGCGGATTTGCCTTTCGTCGAATGAGAAACTTTGTAGATGGTAGGGAACACTTTGAAAGACTGGCGAGTCGCCAGTCTTGCTCTTTCTTCCGCGCTCGCGTCACTTTCCGACTTCCTTACACATGTACAGATACACACATGGAAAAAGACGCGACTTTGTACACTTACAAATCGTTACCCATTACCGAATACTCACTAGTCTTTCTGTTCTTCTTATTTTTATTTAGATAAAACTACGCATACGAACTAATTCTCTATTTATATTTTGACTCGACTAATTCTTCATCCGGATTAAAATAATTTTTACTTTCATGATAATCAACTTTATGCCCATATTTGTTACTCATTTGTCGATTATGCATGTACGAAATGCAATGAAGTTCATCGATAAGCAGGTCGATAGAATCTCAGACGACATTTTATAAATCGATATAGGTATGTGGGGGCGCTGCCGCCGGGCGTTGCGGCACTGCGTACAAGATGAAAACCAGTCTCATCAGGGTCGAAGCCCTTCAGTCTGTCAGGATCAAGGCCTCTCACTACTCGACCGCGGAACTCTCTCCTTCCTCGGCCTTTTACCACACTCGCCGTTGGTCGACTTTTTACATTTACATCCAGGTTTTTAGATGTAATATGCAATATGTTTAACTTGGAAAATAAAAAGTTCAGAACATAAACGTAAAAATATATTATGAAAATTCAGTTATTGACTTACAAAGTTCTTTGAAAAAATTGTCGATTCACGTCATACTTTCATAACACGAAATTTAATTATTTATTATTTATAACTGAAGATTTTGAAGGACCAGAATATCCGTGTCCACAAGATCGTTGAAATTTTTCCATTAAATTACCGGAAGGTATTAATTAATCATACCCCTTTTCTCGAGAATCTATAATGCAATGATCGTTGATTACCGTCATTGGTATGAGCCACCACAACCTCGATCTCATGGTGTATAAAATTGAAAGTTTTCTTATACTATATGAATACGATTATTTCTCGTTATATAATTCAAAATTGTATTATCGTATGCATAATGTATTATATGTATTATTATCAATTGTATCATGTGAATACAGTCGAGATTGAATTTCTTTCTACTGTCGATCAGTGATTATACACTGTTATCGAATGAATACATATGAGCACCTATATGTATATTGATACAGCCGATGAAAATAATCCTTAGATATTTTATTTGGGTTTTTTTGAATTTATATTTTCTCTGATCTAATATTCTTTGAGATTCTCCAACGAAACTATCAGTGACCTCACTATCAACAAAGAGTAGGTAATTGCAAGGGCTGTCTAGCATCGTAACACTCTCCTTGAGAGAGCTTAATCTTTTCGAAACTTGGAGACTAGCAGTCTCGGTTAGGTCCATTTTTAATAAAACCATTCCAGTTTCGCAATGATCGTCAAATTTAATAATACGGTGTATGTATTTACTAGTTTTTGCCATGGCTGGATAACTTGGCGACGATATTTTTCGTTCAGAGATATTAATTAGTATGGTTTTGAAGTGAAAGTCATTTACTGAAAACGATGTAACGTTTATTTTGATTTGATATCCCGTCTAAAAGTTTAGGGAGAATTCTTCTATTTGAAATAAAGATGAAAAAAATTAAAAATAGATGATGCCGTGCGAACTATTGGTTTGTTATCTGGCAAATTGTCTCATCATGACTCGACGTTAATTCTCCGTATAAACGTAATGGTTCATTAATAATAATATCCAACTTGAATAAAAATAACTCTAACGATATGAAGATCGATGCAATTACGACATTTGCTAATATCAAATTATTATAATTATATTGGCATACTCAATGGTAGAGATAATTGAATTATATATTATTATATTTATAATTATAATTATAATTATATTTATATAATTGATAAATGAAAATTATCTGTTGTCCATTTTTATGGTTGGAAAAAATTCTTTAAAAATAAACATACATATTTATAAGTACTTGATTAATTCAAATGAGAACCTGCATCTCCCGTCATTGTTTATTCACTCTCATGCATCCTTTTCATTGACGAATTTCGGTGAACGACGAATGAGAGAATGGTATTCGCGTTACATTGACAAAAACAACCAGTTTTCGCATTTCAATAGAAAACAAGAGAACATTAACCCTTCGCGTTCTTTCTCCTCAAAAGCTTCTGTTAAAAAACTGTTGATAAAATAAAATAACTGAATATCGTTCACGCTTTCAAACAAATTTACCTATTTGATCTAATTCTGCGTCATCTGGAGTGTATACGACATTTAAAAAAATAGAAAGATAATATATAATCTCATAGTAATAAATGGCAAACCATCCCAATATTTACTAATAGGAGTACCTAAAAATCTAACGTAAAATTTTCTCAGCTTACATTTTTCATAACATATTTTACAAATGAATTCAAATCTCAAATTTTTAATACAGTTTTCGAATTTCAATTAAAAAAATATGATTCATCTTATTTATTTCTACGAGTTTTCGTCATGAGAATAATATTTATGATCTATAGAACATTACAAAGTGTTCACAATGTACAGGCAGATGATATTAGAAATTTGATACTTTATGATCAAATATCTCTAACGCGTCAGAGTAAGTTTTATAATTTCAGTTTTAATACTCCTAGTTTCATGTTACGAAAATATTTTTTACTACGACAAAATTTTATGTTGCGCTTGAGAAGACAGTATCGTATAAATAACACAAAAAATATGATATCATAAAAAAATTCTCTTCTATAGTTTTTTTTAATCGATTTAGATTCTCGACAACGAATCGACGTTTCAAATGCTTTAAAGAGACATGTTTGCTGCAAAGTATTTTTGTTTTCTTAAATAAGCCAATTGTAACATTGGCTGTGGGTACTTGTATTATGAAATAAAGAAAAAGATGGGGTTGGGTATCGGGACGAAAATTGGGGCATCAACTTTGCGTAACGCATCAGTAGCGAACATTCCTTCGATATGCAATGTACCAATTAACAATTTGTCGATCAAGGATTCAACATGCCAATCGATACCTTTTTTCAACGAAATTATAACGATATTTAACGAAACTCACCCTCTTGTGTATCAAGTCGTTACCATCTCTCACACACCGATGATGCCTGTGATTCGTCGATAAGACTCCGTGATAAGACTCTCGTCCGATTGAGTTGCCGATTATCTTTTCACCTGGAAGAATTATAAAACGCTTGAATTACGCATCCATTTGCAGTAAAACTGCTAGATACTCCGAGTCGAATATAGTATATTAGAACAGAAAACTTCCAGTTGGTTTGACGTTTTTTCCTTAACACTTTCTCCACGTACGCGAGCTACGTACAAGTACATATGGAGAAAAGAAGGTATAGATAAAGAGTCTTTGAAACCCTGAGAATCAAATCGAAAAACTACTCGGGACGAAATTTGTAGTATTCTAGGAGTTTTCATTAATATTCTAACAGTCTCTATCAATATTCACGAGTATGTGAATACCAAAACCAAAATTGGACTCGTCTTCCACGAGTAATATCGGAATAATTATTTCAAACACTGAAAATATTGTTCGCGAAGAGAATATTCTTTCAGTCTTCGTATAATAGATATTTTTTCCAAACGTCTTCCAAAATAAAATTTTAGGAAGATTGAATAACAACGAGTGTTCTAAAAGTATTTTGTCGAACATCTCATTCGAAACAACTGTAAGGCATATTCATAAAGTATACTATACGTTTACTTATAAAATACCTTTAATTTCAATATTGAAAATGAAACTCAAAATAATATTTGGCACGAAACTCTGCCGAGTTTCTCGATACACCATCTGTGTATATCTGATACCTGATGTCTGATATTTCTTATGTGACATCTGATATCTGACGAAGATATGAGAGAGACATTTGAGTATTAAGCTTCCCATAGTAATCAGTATAGTAACGTATAGAATACTAGGTGACATACTTAACGTTCGAAAAGATGATGAGATTGTCATAAATGATATCCTATAAGCATACATTGCGTGATTTTTAAAAGTATTCTAACGGTATTCTTCAGTGGCAAATGGAATATCCTAAGAATATTTTCGATTTGAAAGACTAATGAGAGCTTTAAAAAATACCTGAAATTTTGTCCCGGATATCTAATAAATTCCGGGATAAATTATTTTCATTAGGATGTATGTTCGACGCTTATAAAAAAGAAGTATTTGTGATTGGGAAAATCAGTGAACAGTGGAAATTAAGAGTAGTAACGAGTAGAGTTTTGAAACCATTCTACTGATGCTCACGGTAAAGGCTGACGATGAGCCGCAAATAATGAATTATTCATCAAGCATAAGCTCGATAATGTTCTTGGCTTTTTGGAGACCAAGTTTGCCGTCTATATGTGTTGAAGGAAGAAGGAGATAGGCAAATTTTCGAGCTTCATGTTACGACTGCCGTTCGCTCGAGATCTTTCGTGTCAACGTGAAATATCTTCCAGAAGGTATATTTAATACTCGATGCGCGTTTAGTGAAGGGTAATGCGTCCTCATACAATGCTGATACATTATCAATTAAAAATAAAAAAGTAGCTGTATTTCACGCAAATACAAGGCAGAAAAGTAAATCGCGTCGTGCACATTTCCAACATCAATTACATTGCATGGGTTGAGTTCGGTTTAGAAATGAATGCACACTGAATTTTCATTATTTCATATGCCGCGTTGCGTATACGACGATACGCGCCTCACCTTCTATCCCTCTCTTTTCTCACCACCACCCCCTCGTGGGGCCTCTGAATAATTAACTTCGACACACGACGAGTCGTTCAACTTGAATATACGTCCTTTTCAACAACTTCAAAACTCGTGAGGATTCATTTATACAAACACGCTGGATATTAATTACGGCCGTATCTAATTATTACAAACCTTTCATAACACCCTGACCTATATCAATTTGATGTAAACACTTTGATAGAATTCATCTATGTAAAATTTTCTTTTCTTTCCCTTGATACTAATCCAAGTGTTTTCTCAACGAGTATCTTTGGACTATTCTTTCGATATTAGTTTAACAAGAGAGATACAGTTAAATTTTTTCGTAAGAGTGTACACTTACTGGAGTTATGACGATGCCACTCGCTGTCGCTGGGACTGGATACCCGATGGTCGATCGGTGACACGACCCTTTGGTGATTAGACGGACTGACCATTCGTGGTGAGGTACCATGGTTGATTGGCGAAGTGAGCCTGAGATCGACCATTTCGCAATTGTTGACCCTGCAACATTACGGCGCACGCACGTGTCTCACGTAAGAGCGTTCTCTTTTTTTTACAATTTTCTGTGAAGAATTAATGGAAAACCTCCTTCAATCTAATACTTCTCAGAGAGATCATTCTCCCTGACGCGACAAACGAAGGGTCACATCTGCAAAATTTGTGTCGGTAGATTTATCCATCGCAATCTTCCCTTGTCAATATAGTCCAGTCAACCTACGGAGTTAAGGGAAATCGTTGGAGAATGGCAAACAAGGACATGATCATTGCACTCCGTAGGTTGACTGGACTAAATATGTATACAAGAGCCCACGTGAAACAAATGAACGATAATCAAGGAACGTAGTTTATTTTTTCTCATAAGAAATATAAATATAATTACAGATGATATTTTCATAATAGTCTGAAAGTCAGAAAAAATAATGAACCGAATAATCGAAACACGCTTGGTGTCGGGTAGAGTTACAAACTCAACTCAAAGAATATATGTATATCTAAACAATCATCTACATAGTCATCATTTTTTTATCAATGATAAATTGCTATTTCCTTTGGCGGCTTGGTACGAATAGCTGTTATTTATTACCAGGAAAATCAAAAACTAAATATTTGTGAAAATGATCGATTTGACTCATTTCGTCATTTAAGTACCGGTAGCTTAGAGAAAATGAATGCAGGAAGAGGAAAAAAAGTGAATTTCTTGAGAAACAATTAATTTTGATGACTGAAATTTTTGATCGTAAAGTTTTGGGGAAAAAAATGAAAGGAAATGATAGATAGTAATAAATAAACTTTCAGGGGGTACCATATGTAAGACACACGTTTAAGCGTATGCAAATATATAAATATA
>NCVS01002095.1:0-10716 GCA_003055095.1 Goniozus legneri
GATAGAACTTCACTAAGGTAAGTTCGTTTAATCGTTCAATTTATTGTGCAAGATATCATTGAGTGCTTTTTCAATGTTATTCTCATCTAGTGTGGCACGTTCGGTTTTTTTTTTATATTTTATAACCATGGTTTCTGAAAAAATAACAAGTTTTTTTTGGAGCAATGTACACACACCATTATTTTGCGCGGGTGAAACTGCCCCGTGTTTTGATGGGCATAAGTGCCCCAGCCTCTACTTTACGGCAAAAACATAAATAATAAATAGTATAGATGAAATGTTGTAAAACTATCGATAGAAAGTATTACTGGAGAGCATTTACTCACTTGTGAATATGATAAATATTATTCAAAACATAAAGTAGGATTTTTAACAAGTTATTATTCAGAAATAGAAAATTTACTTTTCGGGTTATGACGGTTGTTTACGAGCACGTTTCAGCGCTGCTCGTCGAATGTGCATGATGGTATGGTAAATTTTTGTTTACATCGTGCCTATTATCAGCACTACCGGGTGGCGCATTGAAAAATTATTATCGAAATGGAGTTGCTCAAATAAGCATGAGTAGGCTAATGTGCCCCATGGGCGAATCTGCCCCGGTCTCCCCTACCAACTTTAGCTTTTGAAGCTGCCCATGTACATCGTTTTAATAAGGTTGTCCGATAATTATGTTCCAGGTGTTTTCCTCATATGCTGGGTACCGTTCTTCTCGTGCAACATTATGGATGCAATATGCACCAAGATCGGCAAGAACTGTCAGCCGGGCGTGACGGTCTTCATAATCACATCGTGGCTCGGTTACATGAACAGTTTCGTGAATCCCATTATCTACACAGTGTTCAATCCGGAATTCCGAAAGGCCTTCCACAAGTTACTCAGTTGGTAGTGAGGGCGCGAGAAAGATTTATTCGATGTAGTTGGAATCACGGATCCGTGCGCTGCATCGGCTCGTAGAACGAATCGATCATTGTTGACCATGTTATTCGGCGCATTCGGCATTCTCCCAATTAAATCACTCCAGAAAGCCATTCGGTGTTCGAATTATCGATCCTCGCGAATTCCGATGGATTCTCGATCGGATCGCGAAGGCTGATACTTTTTTGTGTTCTAACAAAAGCAGCCGACGTTTCGAGATTCAGCGATAGGGAAATATAATACACGTGAGCGGTGTATTTTGCTTCGATAATGCTGAATAATCGAGAGTGTTCGAACCACTTTACTGTACAAATAGCAAAGTCTGTCAAAAATCAATCGAAATCATCAAAACGTAAAAATGAACGTGCAATTCGACGTAATCGCGAATAATCCCTGCGAATCCGAACAAAACGAAGGACACTGCGGGACAGCTTGGCAAAAATATTCTAATCGGATTATCGATCGAGGAAAGAGTACAGAAAAAGGATATTTACCGACCGTCGCGCGCCAAGGATAATTCAATAAATATACTGAGATAGGCGTGTTGTGATTTAAGCTTATTAGAGGATATTTATCATACGATTATATTGTAAATTTCAGTGAATTATCAATGAAACACGCGCCATGGCAGTATTACCGTAGGTCATAAGTCATAGCAATATTTTTTCGCTCAAGGGAAAATGTTAAAATACAAATAATAATACCGACGAGATATAGACGAGATACGCGATGCACTGTTATGCGAATTATACGTCAAAGTAATTCGTACGATATTATGTTGGGATATACTTTATTCGTACGTTATTTGCACAGTTCCCCATCGATTTTAAATATCACCAACCAATGCACTCGATGTAACTGTGCCAATCGAATAGCAGTTAATCAAAAAAAAAAAGAAGGACATCACGTTGAGCGCACTCGATGAGGATCGGGTTTTCATTTGCCGAAAATCGCGCTCCTCGGTCCGTCTCACGGGATGTACCGCTTATATAAAATCAATAGTACCTGGGTTTCCTTGTCAATGGAAAGTAATCAGTTCGAACTGGTATATGTTCTTCGATTCGGAGATACATCTCCAAGGCGAGTATCGATATTATTTTGCGAGAGCGATACTCTCGATCGCGAAAACAGTGATTCCGAAACATCAAGGTTGATCTAGAATGTTATTAGACTTCTTCGCGAGTTGATCAAACAATCTCTGCGAACGATACTCCTCCCTATCCTGATTTAATCGCTGTCCCTATCCAGAGAGGTTCTAAAGCCGTCCGTGCGCGTTGTCTCATTCGAATTTTTATCGACGCTTGAATTCTCTTGTTTCGCTGATCGGGCACACGCGATTCCTGATTACCGAATTTTCAAAACATATCAAGTACAAGTGCGAACCATGATTATATCTGCCCCCACGTGAATAGGGAAGTGAGATCGGCTACTCCCGCTGACCGTTACTAGAATTTTATGCCAACGACAATGGGGTTAACCCGTCGAAAATTGCTCTTACAGTGCCAGGCGCGCACGATGAGGAAAAGGAGTAAAATTAGAATGAGGTATAATTAGAGTTTAAAATAAAGGGGAGAGAAATTATTTGTGCCCTGCACAATAAAATCGTTATTCGTTATAGTAACGATAAATCGATATTACATCTGTAGGTACTCATGCGTGAATCGTACATATATTAAATCGCAATAAACATCTACAATCAATGCTTTCTACTTTGTGGTTTGGTGAAAATTGTGATTTCGCTTAGTCTTAAGCCTCCAACTGTACATTTGTAAATAAAATTAGGATTCAAATACCGCGGAAAGTTTATGGGTTGCGTGACAGAATACAAAAATCGCATCGGTCGAACGATCTCTTCGCTGAAACTGAACTGTGCCGTCAATTACGTCTCGATTGTTCGTTTGATTGCTGTACATAGAATAATTTGAACTTCCGATTGGAAAAAGAGCGCTCGAAATTATCATTCGCGTTGTTTTGTGTGAAAATTTTGCTCAAAAATCTTTGTTATATATCGTACAATGCCGTTTCCGTCTAATCGCGGGATCGTTCGACTCGGCGAAACGCGACTGCTCGTGGGAGCCAATGCGTTCCGCAATTTGGCGGAGTTTCCGCGCTTTGCTTTCGACATCGCGAGCGCAACAGAGAGAACGCGCAATCTGATTAGGGTTGTGTTGGTTTGATTGCTCGATCGTGGAGGTTCGGTTTGATAGTTCGTATTGAGCTACGCCGAGAGCCAAATATCGATTCTAATGTGGCAAACGTAATTAGAAATAAGTGCATTCGGCTCGAAGAAACGTCGCGTCTGTCTCGCCTCTGCGATGCAAAACGCAGCCAAAGTGAAAATTCGAAGATGGAGCGGCAACTTTTGTGAGCGACGATGGTAAATGAGAATTGTAACCAAAGCCTATAATTTTGTGTTGAAATATGGCGTTTTTTGAGAATGTTAGTAACGTTTCTTACTGTTCTTGAGTAAGATTGCTGTATTTTTCTAACCTGATACATTCCCTTCTTGTAAATATATAACGATACCTATGTACATGAATTATGCGAAAACGATGCGGATTGTATGAATTATACATAAGGAGTGCGATGGAGGGATGAAATAAGTATTGAGAAAATAAACCAATGACAAAAAAAAAATGAAAATTATAACTACGTACGTAGCACTGTAAAATGTAAATATATTCAACTATCGCGGAGTGCGTGCGAGTAAGTGACGTCACGAGAGACACCTGTGGTTTAGGAATATTCGTCGATTCTCAACTGAGCCCGGAGTCGCGAGAATTCCTGTACGCGTGCGGTATATGATACATTTAGACATTTAAAGATGAAGTAATGATATTAGAATTCTATAAGAGAAAAAAAAAACACACATAAGATAAAAAAATTTGAATGTTGAACGTTTTAGCGATGTACGAAAGAGCGTCTATCACCTGTTGCGAGAGAGCTATGTTTTCCTATGAATTTCTTAATTAATTATTATACCAATGGTCTATACAGGGCATAGGTTTAAGGGGTGATTTTTTGATTTCGCTGACGATACTATGATAAAATCGTAACATCAAGACGAAAATGTGTAATGTGTAAAAAAAAACTAAACTGTGTGTACTGACGGCAATACCAAAACTAAAACTACATTTACTTACACGCGCGGACATAACACGGTACGTATACACGATAACACGAAACACACAGAGACACTTGTTAAAATTAATAAATTATAGTATAAATTACTGTGTGTTGTTTCATGAAAACCCCATAGTCTCGATATATTCTCGTTACGGTAAGTACTCGGGAACCATTATATCAAAATCGCGTTTAAGATTTGAGAGCTCTTCAAGAATTATGCACTTAAGCCGTCGTCGTTGCAATTGCGCGAGATACTCCAGGTATTGCAGGTGTTAGGGTCGTCAATAAGGACGAAAATGCACGTCTCACAAAGCCCGGGCAAATCCAATCTGCAGTGAAATCGTTCACGCAATTCCCACGGAGTGCTCGAATAAAGCGATCCCATGTACTACACTTCACGTGTGAGCGTACGTGTTGGTCCTGTGTGCTCATACATACATGCCCACGTATAGGAAGTAGTATCTATCCCGACGCGTATAGAGATCGCGGCTGGATGAAAAAAAAAGCGAGAAACCTCACATTACTCTAAACCGAGTCGTAATTAAGCGAGTGACTTGGTCCGATACCTGGATAGTTCGCGTAGCTTATACGAACTCAATCGATATCGATTTCGCTCCAATTTTGAATCATTGCGATACTTTAAAAGGTACACGGAGAGAAATTTGACAGTTTAGGACAATTAGCTGGGACGATTTTCAATAAACAAATTTATTAACAATTTTAAAACGAGGAAATGGTGAAGAAATAAAAATTGATCGGTAATAACGAATATTTTATTCTCATTTTTCAATGTCGTCAAGTTTTATACAATAACAATACGTAGAACAAACTTATTGCAACAGTATATAAAATAGAGCCGTTCGATATCGTGAAAATATTACATTTACCGACTATTTAAAGTATCACTGTGTAAGATCAGAATTATGTTATATCGTAGAGCGTGATTTCACGTAGCAGCCTCTGAGAATTTTTTCGATCCGCTTAAGTAACATCTATTCGACGGTAATTGAACGGATCCTAGTGGGGAACTACCACAGTTGCTGGCCAAATCCAATCTAGAAGAAAAACATTCGTTGCTTGAGTGTTCCTTCGAATTCTGATACACAAGAGAGAAATCTCTAACTTAGCGATTTGTTCATTCGTGCAAAATTGAAAAGGAAGAACGGGAGCGAGTAAAGTCGAACAGTCGATGCAAATGAGAAAATGTAAATGACATCCAGCCCGTTAAATATTGCTGGCTATGAATTCCCCTCTCCCTCTTTCTCTTTTCTCACTCTCAGCGTATTAGACACCTGCCGGCGTAAAACGCGACGGAGAAATAAATTTTGAAACTACTTACAACGCGCCTTTACATTCTCTTTTTCGTTCTATTCCTTTTATTCCTCCCATCCATCCGATAAGAACGTGCAAGCCGAGGCAAAAGGACAGCCGTCGCTTTTCTTACCGCGCCCATAGGTTATTCTCTTTCCCTCTTTCTCTTTCTCTTTTTTTCAGTTGGCGCGATATTCATTGTCCGAGTCAGAAAGCCCACCGTCTAATTTGAAAGGACTTTCACAGTGCGAACGGCTTTTAGCGGCCTCGTGAATAAAAACGTTGCAAAAGAACGTATTGCATTTGACGAAAAAAAATGAACATTTTTTGTACAATATACGTAAACATATTAATACGACTAATCTTCTTGCTTCAAAATATAACTGGTCGATTATTATACGCGAAAACGATCTCTCATTGCTCCGAAATTCATTCGTAATTAAAATTCATTCGAGCAGCTTAAATCTGATATCGCGATCGAGATAATCGCGATTTATCCCCGATAACGCACAATAATTCAATATAAACGAACATCATTCGCCTGTACGGATTCGTGGATTAAAAAATAAAAAAATCCCCCTTCTCCCGGATACCTCTCGAGACGTCGGAGTCTTTAAATTCTAACACGGCGCGTTAAATGACGATATAAATCTCCCAATTCAAACTTCAATTTGACGTAGACGAGCGGAAGAATAAAATAAGAGACGGTCATAAACAGTTGAGCAAGAGAATGAGAAGCGATGGGAAATGAAACTTTACGACATTAAATCGGCGACACGAATTTAAGTGCTAAAAGTTCGAATTGTTTCGCCGTTTTAAAACGACTCGAGTGTAATTTTCAGAGACTCCCCGAGTGAGAAATGAGATTTTTTTCGCCCCTTCCTCTCCCCCACCTTCGCCGTCTTTCTATCTCTTCACTCTCCAACGCGGTATTCGAAGATTTTGCATCAATTCTTCCACGTCGCCGGTGATTTACCTTGGCGAATGGTGAAACTTGCTGAAGCGGTATCTCCGGAAGATCCAGACCGACCTTAGCAATGCCCAGGTCCATTGGCCTCGTCAGCTGATTACCCTGCATTATGTAATCCAATCCGGCGAATCCACCCAATTGCAGTTGCATACCTAGAGAAACAAAAAAATGTTTATATGACTCTAGAAAAAACATCCATAAAACTTCCACCGCGCACCACCCTCTGGAATTAAAACTACGAAAATAGTCACCCAAACCCCCCCTCGACTAGCTCGATGTCGTAAAAATCTTTCTCTTCCTCATCCCGTGGAAGATAAACTCGTTAAGAACGTTTTATCGATGATTAATCTGTGATTCATCCTTCTGTATTATTTATCCCATAAAATTATACGAATTAGTCGTTCGTCTCTGTTATTAGCAAGTACCCAGTTACGAGTTGATATAAGGGGATAGTATATCATATAAGCTCTTATAATTAGCCGATAAAAATACCTGGAGCTAGCGTGGCTCCTCTCGTAACGTCGAATTGCTGTCGTAGCTGAGCCGGTTGCTGGAAGCCCTGGCCGAAGTTGATGCTAGTCGGCACAGCGGTTTGCAAACCGGCCGGCATGATGGCGGACACGCCCGACGATAAAGCACCCGGCACGCTCCCAGCTAGTCCAGTGTGCAGAGTCGCTCCTGCAAATAAAAACACGTAGAGACATGAGAGAGGCAAACGAGAGGGAGAGAGCGGGAGAGAGAGTGAAAAACGAGGAAGCGATTTCCAGTGTGTACACTCACGCAGGACGGTAAAATAGCGAGGAATAAAAAAAAAGGAAGGCAGCGTAGTACACCGAAGTTCCCTAAAACACGACTAGCCCGTGCGATAACGTTTTGTCCTGAATTTGGACGAGAACGTTGAATGTTAACGCGATACTATAAGTTTTTTTCTCTCTCGCAATCATGGCCGGTATGTCAATTATCGAAAAATGCCAAGTTGGAGTATAAATATCGGAAAATACGGCTTAGAAACTAAACAAAAAGCGAATAAAATTTAAGATTTTTAGAATTCACAAAATGTAGGGTACAAGAAGATAATAAAAAAATGCACAAGGTATTAGCAGGATACGTAAAAAGTCATAGTTATACGTACCTAAATTTATAGTGGGCCGGCCCATCGTGTCCTGAGCGACGAAAGAGACGCGCGGAACTGTACCCTGGAGTCCCTGGAGTCCCTGGAGTCCCTGAATCCCCTGAATTCCCTGAAGCCCCTGGAGACCCTGAATGCCCTGTAGTCCCTGAATATAATTGATCGTCTCGGCCGGACGCTGAACCGTTTGCAGCTGAGTGAAAGGTACGCTCGGTACCGCGTATTTCGGCCTCATCGTAAGCGGCACGTAATTGATCGTCTGCTCTGGCCTTGAGATCTGCCGGAATGCGATTCCCGGACGAGTCTGCTCGTCCGGTAGCAGATAATTGACGACGTTATCTTCGACGTTGCTCTTCAGTCCTTGCGGCGCGTAGAAAGTCTGATGGGGCCCGTTAGCCGTGGCGAATTTCGTCCCGTGAAAGTGAACGCTATATAGGCGATCGACAGAAAAAGAAGCATGAACGGTACACGCGATACGTATAAACAAGGCGCGGTCGGATTCTACGATAACGCGCTAAACGTTAATTCTTTCGAGATTTGCCGGTGAAACGAAAGTTCCGTCATCGGTGAAACACGATTGGAGATAAAATAAGAAGAACCAAGTGGCAATTCGGTCCCGTTTTGCAGCAAAACTTAGAGCGGTGAGCGCGCTAGAACGCTTCCTCGTGAGAAATCGAATCCGCGCAACTTTCTCATTATAATATAAAATATACGAGGTGCGTTAATATCTCGAAACTTTTACGTCGCGAATAGACGTGATTCATACGACGCCTGTTATCAAGGTCATCGAACAACGTCGTTTCACTCGTCTCTCGAAATCGAACTATTCCTGTTAAACTTGGAGCAATGTACGATGTCAGAGTCACTCAGCTCGCGATTTTACCTAAATGAGATAATTCGAGAGTTCGGAGACCTACGGATGAATCGAGCCTCGTGAGACGCTACGTGCATACGGGGTGTTCTATAGGTACAATTACAACTCGTCTAAAAAATTTTCACAGTTAAAAAAGGGTCCCTATTATAGAATAACAAAGCGTAATAGTTCTAGAAACCAATAACAATTAAGTGTACGTAGCAAAAACCGTGAAACCGAACTTTGGTTAGTCTAATAAACAAAATAGTTGAATATACTGTCGAACTAAACAACTAACTAAATATAACTAGCGGAGTTTCGCCTGTTGAGTTTTCTAGAAAACCCAGTCGATTTTCCTACACCGTGATTTAGTATTCGACGTAGTTGGACCATGTGAAAATTTCTCTCGGGGTAACGAGACCACCCAGTACATTGGGGCTGGTATTACGATATCTAGGAATACGTTCGGATACGATTTGTTGGATGAATTTCGCGCATCGCCGGTTAAGCAAGCAAACTCGAGCTCGTCGGGGGTTTGGCGTGCTGAGCGATAAAGCATTGCGTACTTGCGATCGAAGGACGGTATCGACTGGGGCTGGGTGACCATGAGGGGCATCGTAGCCGCCGTCGGTGGTGCAGTCGACGTGACGTAAACTTGGTTGGACTGTTGCTTCTGGACCCCGGACGTGCCCGGTTGCATCGGCTGGCTCATCTGACCCGACGTTGTTGATTTCGACTCGCCACTCTGCGGGAATCACGCGACTCTTATTAGACTTACCACTCGATCAACGCCCACCCAAATTAATCGTCCTGGAGGAACGTGAGCTTGCCAAAGTGGCAATTTTTTTTGCACAGAAAAAAAGGATTACTTGAATCAAGAAAGTTATGCGGAGGAAATATACTTTCCAATATCAAGTCTTTTTTTCTTTCCTGAATGAAGAAATAAATTTTAAAAACAATAGTTGTGAATTTCTTGATCCAAGAACGTGTGTCCTTGAATAAGTCAAGAAACTATTACTTACTATTATTATTTTTAAACTATTTTTTTTATTTGAGAAATAATTATCTTAGGATAAAACAAAATAGATTTGGTTCAAGTATGGCAATACTTGATTCAAGAAAAAAATATTCTCAATTCAAGAATTTAATTTTCTACTAATATGGAGAAATTATTTTCTTGATGACGGAATTTTTCTTTCTTCCGCATAACTCTCTTGAATCAAGTATATATTATACGGCAGAGAAACGTTCGCGTGTTTCGCGTTTACCAATTTAATTGTTTACTCCCTCTGGCTTTCTCTCTTTTTATCTCTCGCCCCCCCTCTCTCTCTCTCTCTCTCTCTCTTCCTTCATTTTTTTTCGAGGCAAAATCGATCGAGCACCGATTCGAAATTCCCATTTGTAGGGCGCGCGCATTGAGTGTCGGCATCCGTTAAAGTGCGACGGAAGAACAAATGGACACGACGCAACTGACGGATTAAATCAAGAACTGTTGAAACGAGAGGCTTGATCGACGAGCCATACTCGAGGAACAATATGCGTGTCATACGCGCGTCCGACTCGCTCGGACAATGCCGCATATGATTTTCACTCTTTTCCCGATTTCCAACACCCACGCCCGGCGAGCTCGCGAATCGGCGCTCGCGCACCGTTCCGAATTACACTCGACATTATGTATTTTCGGCTCATCGCCCGCGCGCTGGGCGTTTAACCCTCGATACGAATTCCCGCGCGATAAAAGCGTTAATATCGGACGTTAGGATATGACAAAAGCGTCGTTGGGAAATCATTACGAGCCACCGGATTATCCATATTAATTTCACCGTTCGTTAATACGCGAGGGGGGGGAGAGTCGCATACGTCAATACACCGGCAATCGAATTGCCGTATATGTGGGCTCTCCCGGCGTTGAAAGACTGTTAATTACACACGCGAGAGCGGTAATTTATAATTTCTGGATGAATGGAACTTGTTAGCCGGCTCACCGTATTGCCGACGGCGTTCGGTGTCATCGCCGTTGTCGATGGGCTGGAAATTTTCGGCTGCGACGTGGCGAGTTTCCCAACTTCGGTGACGCTCGGTACCGGCGATGACGTCGTCGTGCTCAGCATCACAGTTGGCTTGTGGGTGGCTGCGGCGGGCACGGTGGCTTCCAGCCCGTTCGGTCTCGCGGCCGTCTCGGTTTCCAGCGGCAGCGAGCTCTCGTGATGGGACGGTATCGAGGCAAAACCGAGGCCGTGATTTCCTGCGTGCGGGAAAATCTTTTTCTTTGCGTTCGATATTGTGGATGCTCGCGCGAAGATAATACGAATCTTAGAAAGTCTTGCCATGATTTGCGATAAATATAGTACCTGCGGGTAATAAGGCCTAGCGGGCAATAAGGCCTAGAAGCCAGAAATAGTATTAAAAATA
>NCVS01002096.1:0-18918 GCA_003055095.1 Goniozus legneri
TATATTGCATGCAAATAGAACTCACCTTATTTTTTGATATGCTAGCTTCACACACATCTTATGTTGCATCAACTGAATTAGTTATTAGCGATAAATAAACGATATTTTACATAACAAATAGATACATCAATCAATTATATTATCTCGCATAACGCAAAATTTTATATCTTGGAGAAAACTGAGTAGTAGCATGTGAGGAATTTTATATTCACAACGCGCATGGATGCCTAGTGGGTATTCGAATATTGCAGTTTTCACATTTCCTACGTCCGGGATATGCGAAGAATCGAGCTTTTTAAATGCGAAAATTGAAAATTTATGAATGCAGAACCTGCTTCTTTATTGTACTCAAACGATACAGCGCATTGAAAAATTTCTTGTACACAGTGAAACGTTTATGTAAAAACTCAGAAAACTCGATCTATTGGGAATCAAATCGGAAGAGTAGATCAGCCTGAAAAATCGAATGAAGAGATAGAAGAAATAACGAAAGAAATACAAGAGCGATTACAATTCAAGGACAGGTAATGTCTTATCGACAGAGATGGTGTTTAAATATTCAAACATCCTCACATAAATTTCTCGAAATATTCCCTAATGCAATGTAAACACACCCATTTTTCACTCAAGCTGTTACAAAACTTTTTAAATTACTGTTGAAAATAAGAGTTTACCTCTGAATACTTGGGTCAGAATGTAAAATGTATCACGGTGAAAATAACACGATAAATTATGGAAGAAAATTTTTCATCTCCTGTCCTGCATCCCAACGATGGTTATACTTAGATCTGCCAGATCCACTTAGATTCCACGCGATCCACAGTCAAAGCCTTATTTCTTCTCGCGCCACAGAATACGACTGTGATTCACGATTGAGTGAGACTTCGGAATGCCAACCATGATTCGCTGTGAGGTGTCGATTCGATAATGAAAAAATTCTTCGAGCGCTACGTTTCCGAAATACACGATTTCCATTCTAGAAACACTTTCTTTCTTTCTCTCTCTTTCTCTCTCTCTCTCTCTCTCTCTCTCTCTCTCTCTCTCTCTCTGTCGTGTACACATGCACACGAGTCAAAATTTAAAGCTTGATTTGAATTTTTTTTAATGATTTCTCTTTATGTTACTGACGCCTTTTTGGTTGTATTTTCAACTTCTTTGATTCAAAAAATACTGGGAATAAAATGATTTAATACTAGATTAATTAAGAGTTATTTTAATCAATAATGGAGTTCTCTTTGACTTTACTTTTTGAATTCGATTTTAATTACAGTTTGATTTACTAGGCAAGGCAGAAATCACAATTAAGACAATACAATATTAAGTATTGTAGCTCGTGAGATTCCAGTTCAATTTTTCAAAACTGTTATGTCTTACCGATACAAGACAAGACATAATTCAAGCTTTAAATTTCGAGCCGGGGATAGAAATTTAATTATCCCGGAAAACGAGCTCTAGCGTTACAGGACATTTTGTAACATTTGTTGTCGACATCTTCAGGTAATCCAAGACTCTCGCGGTAGGTCTAAGCCATAACGTATGGCTTTGAAACAATTATTCATATGCAGAGACGTATAATCAATAATACGTCTAACCGGCCCGCGCTAGAGACTCTAACGCTTCTGAATTCCGAAACAGTCTGAAAATCGATACTTCGCGGAACATATGTATCGGGCCATAAATTCAAAATGAATTTTAATTCGATCTCCACTATGCAGTCGATTAAATTAAAATCACTCGTGCGGCTACTCTCGCGTGATACCGGTTTTGAGTTTTTTGTACTTCAAACTGTAAAGCTTAGTGTCGATATTATTGGCGAGCGTTTACGCCCGACGTTGAGGTTGGATGAGCCAAGCCGGTAATTATAATTAAAATCTTACTAATAGTTAGCCAAGCACGTTATGGCACTATAATTACGCTCGGCACTAACGAACTCGAATGGAGCGTTCAATTAAATGCTACTTAGCAGCCCTCTTCCCTCTTTACCCACCTCCTCCCCTCTCCTATCCCCCCCCCCATCCCCCATATTATTGCCACGTTAATCACCGTCTTGCCGTCACCAGCGATACGTACAGGCAACGAACCAATGGCATATTCTTGCGAGTAACGAGTGAGATCGATCAAGTGCTATAGAGATATATTTACCTCGAATGTTTGTATAGGTGTCGCACTTTCCCCCGAAGTTACAACCGAAGCTCCGAGTTTGACGATGCGCTCTTACCGTCGCCTAGGCCAATTCGAAGTTATCGGTAATTAGTTTGATCACTATTTACGTTCCGGGCTAGTACGGCCCAATTCGATCGTTAAAGTGACCCCGTAATACGATAAATTCGATGATACAACCGCGACGAGATTAATACCCGAACGATGAAAAATTTTCCTATCCCCAGTGGAATGTGTAAACGATTTCTCAACCGTCGAACGCGCCCGCTCTCTCTCTCTCTCCCTCCTGCGGAGTAGATTTAGCATCGATGAAATTTACCCTCGTTGCAACTTTTGCGGTTATCGGTTCGCGAAAGCAAAACAGTTACCCAACTGCGCTCTCATAAAATTTTCAAGTTTCGGATTAATGAATGATATTAGAGTTCGGTCAACAGATTTTCTATTTTCAAAGTTGGAAGCAACAAAATGAATTTATCTGGCCGCCGTAACCCGAGTTAAAAAATGAAATCTGAAATTGTCTAGAACGAGAACAGTTTGAAACCTGATTCCGATCAGATTTTTTCCTTTATATAAAAACTACTCGATCGACCTAGAAACCGGATTTGAAGTTTGAGATAAGATTCGAATGAGATTTTGATTAGCATTAAGTACTGTTTATCTACTACGAACTTAATTATATTTTTTTCTATGAACTTATTCGTTTAAATTTAAATATCTTAAATTCATTCAATATATGTATAAGGATCAATATTAAATGTTTATGATTGAATTTGTTTTATTTATACTCCATTTTATTGCAATAATTTAAGAAGAAAAGGGGTGCACCGTTATTGACCCAAAAATAAGGTGAAATTTTTAGTCTCCAGTCTATAACCACATCTCAAATTCATAGAATCAGTTCAACAGAGCTTACTACTGATCTATTTATAAACCGAAGAAAGATCTTTTTTAACTGGAAGAAAAAAGTAACAAAGTGCGATAGCCAAGACGTTTATATTTCGCTGACAAGTTCAAGGGAAGCGAGGAAAGTTCACACGGTTGGAGGCGAAAAAGAATGACAAACGATGAGAGCAAAGGGTAGAATGCGTTTATCATACGCAGCCAGCGCAAAATGCCCAAGACTTGGGTAGGTTGAGGAGCGAAATTTCTAGAAACGTCAGTTCGGTAGATCGTTTAAATCACGATTTTTCCGACCCGACTGTCACCAACAGCGTCTGCTTATGCGCGTTAAACGCGGCCGCACCCCTTCGCGTAGATTAGCAACGGTTAAACCCTGAAATTAAAATTGCGCTTGACCGCAGACGCTATAAACATATTTTCCCCGCTGACACGAGCGCTAATTGAGCGAGAAAAATAACGAAACTGATTTTCCGGCTGGGTCAGTTCTAACCAGCAACGATTCCATCCCCCCATCGAGGGTGGGTGGTAGAAATAAAATCGAGGAGAGTTACTCTCGGAAATGGGGGAGCGGAGAACAAACGGAACGGGCTCGGATGATTTCCAAAGGTTCTAAATTATTTCAGGCGAAATGCGTTGGAAAATATATTTTCTCGGGGCAAAAGGACGGTGGAAGAGGAAAGAGAGAAAAACTCGCGTTATTCGTTATTTAGAAATCGTCGAGCCAACGGGATGCTGCAACACTAGAATTCGTGGCGTGCGGGACGCTCGAGCGAAACGATATTTCTCGGAATCGGAGAACTTTGCTCACTCGATTGAAGATCAGATGAAATCGTATTATTCGCTCAGGATCTAACTCGGTCATTGCTCCCCGAGCTTTCGGTACGATCGTTCTATCCTCTATGTACCTTCCTCTCTCACTCCCTCTCCCTGTCACTTCCTCTATCTCTCTCCTTCTCTTTCTCTTTCTCGTCTGGCTCAACTAACCACAGATCGATACCTTCTCGTAATAATTGGGTCACTCTCGGACGCGAGAACGAACAATCCTATAAAATATACGAGGGACCATAATTCTAAAAAAAAAAGTTTCAACACGATATCAATTGGCGAAATTTCACCGTGATCGAATTTCGGATAACGTTATTATTTCGTTTTGTGGATTCAATAATACGCGGGTTGCCCGTCCGAGATTATATTTCATTTTTTTATCAAAATTGTCACGCGGAGGGTGAATTTCATTCGCCACGGAGCAGCGATAACTCGTAATTTAGATGCGTTCGGCGTATTTTCACGCCGTTTTCGCCGTGCTGTGTGGCGCCTCTGACAGGGATGAACAGTATCGAAATCCACCCCGCTACGGTGTAAACTACTACGGAATGGGCAGGCGCTTTTTTTTGTCATAGAGAACTCGAAAAATCCGGCACAACAAACAGGCAATCGACCCTTTCGAAGCGCGTTCGATTTGTTTGCTCAACCGAACCGTTCGGCTTAATTTAACGACAAGTACGTGATGGCACTTCCAAAAATGTCCCTCCCTCTTATATTCACGATTCTCTCGCTCTCTTTATTCACCTCTAGATCAAAACTGGCAGAAAGGGATATTCGTGTCAATGTACCTAACGCAAATCACGAGTCGAAAAATGAGGCCTGAAATTGTCATTTTATTTATTATGAGATCGGATTAATGTATACATATACCATACCACGTATTTATTATTTTAAAAGATGCGAATGTTCAAGAGTATCCGATATCCTATAATATAATATATACTTGACTTTATTATTCGAAACCTAATACATTACTATGTTAAACAAGAGTATGGCTGAACTACTATTGACCTAAAAATAAAATCAGTTCATCAGAACTACCAATCTGTTTGTAGGTTAAAATGAGATCTCATTTTTTAACTCAGGAATTTTATGACAGACGAAAAAATAATTACCTTTTTTGACTTGCAAGCGAAATAAAAAGAAATTCGTAGTCTAACTTGACAGCCGAATATGTAACATAATTGCTGTGCGAATTTCGCAATGCTAGTACCTCGAGAAATATGTGCAACGTTGAAAATATATAGAGTTGAAAAAACGTGGAAGCTACTACTGCGTGTATTTCACTCATGCATGACAGTGTGTGTTTATAGGTGTGTTCCACATTTTACCCTGATACGGCGCATTAAGCGCGTGAAATTAAATGTGTCCGGCCAGCACTTAGCGCCTTAAAAATATCCTGAGACATGAATTTTTTTCGCGACAGTCCAAAAAAATAATACGCAGCGTTGAATAATTTTATTAGAATTTTTTGCATTATGAATTGAAAAATATTTTTGTTATTAGATTTTCAAAATATACATTATTCGATGTATTTTATATGGAAAAAGGCAAGATAGAAAATTTTGTACGACACGATAAGAACAAAGGATTTATATCCGTTACTGCAATTTTTCTCTCTCATCCAAAACGAAAAGTACGTAAGGATTCGGGAGGTGTTCGGTGATCTCGCTTTTTACGAAGTCGAAAAGTCGGGTTTATCCTCGTAGAAGAAGTATCTTGTATCTGGTTTCCGAGGACATATAAGAAAGATACACGCTCTATATTTTCTTTCTTTAATCAACACGCATCTTCTATTGCGCCATTTCACCGAAAGAGTTGGAACAAAGATTTATGGTTTTCTCAAAATAAAAAAACTAAGAGAAGAATTACAATTATACGAACGATTCAGTACAGTTGAGGTTACTGATGCACTCCTCTAAAAAATTAGAGAAACGCTTGTTGATTCAAAGTTTATTTCAACAATTAATCATGAAACAATTTGCTAAATTTAAAAGTTATTCTCCCTTCTTGAATATTCCTGTAATTTTTTTAAGGTATAATTTATTCAAATTTTCGTTATCAGCGAATGCAGGAAAAGCTCCACATCGTCGAACGCATATCAAAAATTTTGGCGATAATCTTCCGATCGGTGGCGATAAGTTGAGCGTTATAGAGACTCGGTGGGCGAAAGAAAAAATTACGGACGGGTTATCTTCCGACGGAGCGTAGGAAATGGACAAGATATCGAGCTGATAAGAACGGAAGCTTGCGCGGGAGGTGAAAGCGTTCACTCGATGGGCGATCGCGGTCGTACGTGACCGTCGGACTTTCGGTCGTATCTGCAATTTCCAAACTCCGGCTCCGCACCCGGAGACTACACGCTCGCTCGTGCGCGCGCGTGTCCCTTATTTAGGAAGCGGTGCTTTCCCACGGGGACTTCGAGACCGTGGAAGCATCAATTTCTGGAACAGGCGCGACGTGCCGCGGCATCTACGCGGAAATTTCCCGCCGAACTTTCCTCGCGCCCCTCGAAGTTGCGCTTAGGGTCTTACCAACGCGTTCTCAATTTCTAACCGACTGGCCCCCCGAACTGTGACACCTGGTAAACTCCATATATCCCGCTCGCTCGCTTCGAACCTCCTCCTCTTTTTCACCTACCAGCTTGTTCATCGTTTACGGTTTCGGTTTTTCCGCGAACACCGCTCTACAATTGCTGAGGGAAATCCGCTAGTTCGATTTTACTACATTCCTCGAGAAAATTAAAGAGACAGTTGTCATTTTTTATTGACTCTACCTCGACTAAAAATGAGCAATTTAAATGAATCAAGTGATCATTTTAAAACTTGAATTTTGTTCTTGTCAAAATAATCATTTGAGAAGTAAAAAACCTTAGCAAAATTGAAATTGTTGTTGCTGTAATGGTTTCTATTCTTCAAAATTATTGTATGGATCCTCAGAATGGGGTACGTTTGCCTGATTTACCCTAATAAATTATTATCTTACTATGAACAGTTGAAACGTCATAATACCACAATATTTGCAGCAATTATTAGTTCCTACGTCAATTTACTATTTTTTGATAGTTAGGTCATTTTCTACTAACAAAAATAGTAAATTTTGCTAAAATTTCTCTGAGTGTATACAAGCTGTTTATAACGCAGTTGGAATTTTCATCCGCCGATTACGGAATTCCATAAAATTCAAATTTATCGGCAAATTCTACTTGATGGAATTTTAAAGTAAAATTTTTATTCGGCGTGAAAAATTCTCTTGAAAAAATATGAAATGGTTCATAAAACGAAGTTGTCGATGGCCACTTTCATAACCAAATAAACAGCGACCTATATAACCGGTGATGTGGTTTTTGTTGCATGTAAATAGAACTGACCAATATGGGTACGTGACAGTATCGACAATTCCGGCACGAGCATCTATACACCGCGGGATTACTCGTCTTGTTCGAACGTCATCTGCGACAGAGCCACGTTAAGCATGCGACTACTTCTGCTCTACGTGCCAAAATACAAGAACTGTTGTGACGTCGACATTTTTCTACGTCTCGGCTCGCATCTGGAATTTCGATATATTTTGCATGCACAGCATACACCACGCGCGTTTTCTCTCTTTCTCTCTCTCTCTCTTTTTTTCTTGGCGACGTTATTATACCATAAAAAGAAAGAGAAATTGTTATGCGATTCTAACCTGTTGCCCAACGACCGTCGTGACCATTCATTTTTTTTCCCGCAAATTCGGTCACATGCAACGCTGCCGAGAGAATTTTTTCAACTCGTCGACAACTATACGTATACATCGTATTTCCACGAGTTTACCGCTCGATCATACACGATGACGGCATATAGCGTGTGAATAGATTTAAGTGCTCCGCTCGTCCCAAAGTGCAGCGCAGCCTTCCGACGATTCGCATGCAACACGTATGCAATCTTCGAGTGCGTATATGCATTCATATATAGAGTAGTGTGCGTGGGAATGACGAAGAATAGCGAATATTTTTCAACATCAAGGAACGAAGAATTGAAAAAGTACATTTGGTTGTTTTCTTGTAATGAGGTTTTTATTTGTGTATTCGTGTGTTTTTCTTTCATACGATACATAAAATTATCACAATTACATTGAAAATCAAAAATTGTTGAAGCTCCTTAACCGTTTGAAACCCAGACGGTTTTGAGAAAACACTGTCGAAAATCCCAAGCAGCGCGATCGCGCTAAATGATTGAATTAAATAAATTCAATCAAATTTGTTTCCAGTGTACATATTTATTATTATTGGTTACTGAAAATATTGTTTCATAGTTGAACCTTTTCTATTAAAAAATAGTAAATAAAACTATAAATTTTTCTGAGCGTACGCAATATTTCAATATTGCGGAACACTCGCGCCCGAGAGGCTAGCCCACGATAACGCGAAATGAATACTCAGTGTGCTCGCGTAAGTGTATTCCCGTGTAGCGGAGACGAGAGGGGCGTAAGTCACACGCCCTCACGTGACTCGGCGCGGACTTAAAGGGACGTGCGCGCGTGAGTCCACTGAGCCGGTTCGTTATCAGAGATCTTTCAATTTCTCATGCTAGGCCCTCGTGTCGAAATTAAATCGACGCGGTGCACTTAAATTTCGATCCAGCCATTTAGATCGTTGGATGTATGTACGAGCTAAGTAGTCGTACAATTTGGAGCAATGAAAACCCATTCGTATTCATAAAAGTAATGTTATAATTGGTAGCTGTTGTTCGATATACGAACACAGATGAATATACATAGTGTTACCAA
This sequence comes from Goniozus legneri, assembly GCA_003055095.1. Classification (NCBI taxonomy): domain Eukaryota; kingdom Metazoa; phylum Arthropoda; class Insecta; order Hymenoptera; family Bethylidae; genus Goniozus; species Goniozus legneri. The sequence goes on from NCVS01002096.1 coordinate 8,653, forward strand.
TTTTCTTTATTCCTTAATCCAAATTTAGTTTGTTAACTGACTTTGATTAATTGTTGATTATATACTTAAGATTTCATCTACGTTTATTTCTTGTTAAGAGAATAATTTATGACTGTTGTTCAGACTGTGTCATATTCATATTCTTATATTAAAATTACTTTCAGCTAAAAATGATTGAATCAAATCGATCGAGTGATAGTTTTAAAGAGGAAGATTCGATCTTTAAAATGATCGCTTACTCGATTCGATTTGAGTATTTTTAATCTAGATACAATCATTTGAAAATTACGAATGTCTCGATCATTTTTTTGCAGTCTAATATCATTTTAATCGTTTTATTTTTATACCTAACATTTTTTCCCTATCAAGTCCAATAAATCTTGATATTACTGACGATTCAAATTCGTGGTTTCGCTTATGTCAGGAAAGAAGAAGAATTACAGAATGATTCCGTGTTTAACATATTCAGAAACAGCCGTGCAAGAAGGCAATGTACGTCAGACGCTTGGGTGCAGTGAATGAGAAAGTACATTATTTTGCTTCAACGATAATACACCATCGAGACCAACTTGGACACTACTCTACACCGAGGAGTGAAAAGCTAGGACAATAGATAGAAAAGACAAAAAATGGAGTGAGTTTAGTTGGTAAGAGTCTGACACATTTTCTTTAACAGTCTTTTTGATAATTGATGCTAAGGTTCGTTTATTAGGATTCTCACTTCGGTTAAATAAAAAAAAAAGAATGTTAGGCTGTTTATTGTTAGGTGTTAGGATAATAGTACGCTAAGACCTGAAAAAATCGGAGTGAGTTACATTATTAATAGTCCAAAACTCTTCTCTTGCAGTTCTTTCGCTGTTCGATGCCACAGTTCATCCACGAAGATCATCATTTCGGTTGAACAAAAAAAAAGGATCTTGAGGTGCTAAGGGAAGAACTACGACAATGGTAGAAATGGGAAAAAGAGGTATAGTAAGAGTGATAAAACGCTTACGGTGAATACATATTGCGTTGAATGGGCCAAGGTAAACAAACTTCATAATGCATTCATAAATTTAAACGGGGCAAGGTGCTATCCTCAGATAAGTATGTTGTATCACTTACGGGAGCTAACGCGCGAAGTTATACATGTCGTCCGTGGTGGTCCCACGCGCTGTGACGAGCGCGCATAAATCAAGGTTGGAGTGGGGTCGAGAGGAAGTGGAGTGAGCGAGCGAGAGAGGAGAGGGGGAGGGGGTGGAGGAGGATAGGTGGATACAGAATGAAAAAGATCCGGCGAGATGAGACGAGGCGGCTGGTTGTAGCTCGTGTGTTGCGCGGACAAAAGTTGGGTTAGGTCACGTCAACACCAGATTACCCCCGAAGACGATCTATCTCCCCTCGCACTCGCACGAGCATTCACGTGAAAATGGCAATAAACTCGCCTTTCTCTCCTTCCTCTCTTTCCTTTCCTTCCTTCCGTGCACAACCGTAGTCTCGCTCGATCTTTTCCGTATATCGACGTATTCGTCACTCGAGAGAGAAAGAGAGAAGGAAACAGATGCAACTCTCCGAGCCGATGGGACACTTGGAACGTCCTTCGCACGCACGCGCAGTCCCAGTTTCGAAATATCCGCGATCGCTGGCACACATACACACCTCCACTGCCACCACCCACCAACACCCCCCTCGTGTCGTCGTCGTAAAAAATATTCCGTGAGCGGGCAACGCTAAGCGTTTTTATCGCGTTGGAACGACGAGCGTAACGCCGAGAGAATATAACCGTCCGCTCATTCCCATTGTCGTACTAATTTTAACAGCCCGGAGGCCCCGTCGTCCTCGTAAAAGTACCTCTCTTACGCGTTCGCGCGGCGAATCTCATCGGCCGGAAAAGTTTCGCGCTCTTTCTCTCTCTCTCCTCCGCTTTATTTTTTAACTACCCCTCGTTAATCGCTTGTCGATATTTCAATCGAATCGAGAAATTTCATCGTAGAGAGAAACCGAGGATTCTTATCCAGTCGAGGAAGCGCACATGCGCACGCGCGCGTGCGCATCGGCCTGTGTGCGTGCTCGCGCGAAAAAGTGTGGCGAGAGCGAGACAGCCGCGAGAAAGAGAGAGAGAGAGAGACGCGAATCCGATGCGCGCGAGACCTTAGCCGATGCGCGGTTCGAGTGAGACTGAAGGGAAGCGAGTCGGGGTAGGTGAGCCACCCCCTCCGCCGGCAGCAGCGCGCCGTGAGCCGCACGAGCCGCGCGCGAGCGACGCGCCGGCAAGAACCAATCGGCTACGCTATATGTTCCTCGCGAGTGGGTGTGCGAGTACGTGTACGATGACTGCACGACGGATTGACCACACGCTCACCTACACGGCTCTCCACCCCTCAAGAATCCTTTCTTCGACGTCCGATGACATCTGTCTCGTCACATACCACTCGCCCTATCGATATTCGATTCCACCTCGCGATTAAACTGCCCCTGACATCCAACGACCTGCTTGATTGACTTCGGAGTCAAACAAATTGTACGCTTTTTGAAGAGGTTTTTTGTATTCTAACCACATCCAACCAACTAAATTTACTTATTAAATTCAGTTAATTTCGATATATTCAGTGATAAATAATCGCTATCATGCATAATCAATATTTGATGTCTTATAATCCCTCTCGATGGTTTAAAATAAAACAACTCTATCTAAGAGATTATTCGATTACACACGATCTGTTAGAATTATCGACATTAATTTCCGATGTTTATAAACGTGTGTGATATATTGGCAATAAATTTCTATCTAAAAAAATTCTATAATTTCGTGTGGATCGAATAATTCAATTATTGTATCAAATCGTATTCAGGAGATTATAATTAATTCACTTATTATATCGCTACGAAACCAAATATAGGGGAGAGTCGAAAGTGGGAGAGATTATCGAAATAATTCATATGGCAACTCTGTCCTCTTTTGAGTTTAAAGGTGAGCTCTTAACGTTCGATTGGCGAACGCGTGAAAATTCGAGAAAGAGAAGAAAGAAATTTTCTTCGACGACAGACGCGCGTTGTGAAAATCAGAAAAATTCGGCTCAGTGGTGGTAGGAATTCGTGAATGTCAATACGATGAAACGGGGAAAGGTAAGCCGAAAAGGAGAAAAAGGAAAAATTTTCCCATTAAGCGAGCGTTGTCGAGCGTGCGACATCCACCTCCAAGGAAGTTTTCTGCGAGCTCGAAGACGAGAGGAAAAGAGATGAAAATCGTCAATGAGGAAGAACATTCTGGTTCCTCCTCCGGTACTGGAATAAAAATATCCTATACGTACGATGTTTTATTCGAAATTAATCGACGGACTAGAATTTACGAACACAAATACATATAACACAGAAAATTAAAATTTATTAAATGTACTAAACATTCATTTGCATACGTTCGAATAAATATTAAATATTATTGAATAAAATATTTGTTAAAAATGACAAATATTCTAAATGATATTTCTTCTAAATAATTCATTTTATCGAACGAAATATTTGTTTCGATTCGAACAAGTATTAAGTAGCCAATAAATATAATAATATAATAATATACTAATATTAGATACAGCATCTACAATGCACTAGCAATGATGAACGTTCCTTGTTGTGTACGCAGATTGTCGATGGAACTATCCACCAAACAGATACGTTCGCAATACACGTCGATTTCGACGATCGAATTGGAATGACAGGCCAAAGAATAGAACATTGTTTATCGCACTGTATGCCAAGTTTCTTCGAGCGTGATGCAGCGAAGAGATTGAACGAATGAATCTGAATATCGCACTCGTTGATAGGAAATAAAAATACCCACGGCTCTTGAGAAATCGCGTTATTGATTTTTCGAAAATGCGCGAAGGAATTTATCGTAATTTGTACTCGTACGAATAACGCGATATTTTGATGTAATTTCATGATACGAGGAATACCATTCATTCATTACGTAATGCGATCCTGGAGGCACGTTACAGCTAAATAGCAAATACCAATTAAAATACCGAATTACGATTGAAAATACCACGAATAATTGCATTTTTTTGTATTCTATTCTTCCGCAAAAGTAATTCGCGCTCCAAGATGTACGATTTAATAATAGCTTCATTGATTGCCTTTGTGCTCTTAATACGCGGGTAACTGCTTTTCGATAGCAAAATTTCGCGATAAATTAGTACGCTCTGCGCAGATAACGCTTTGGCGAAATTGCCGATGCTACGTGTTTTGTGTACAAATACCCATTCTGGCGTAGTGTGTATGTATTATACGCCACGGTCCTACTTCTCTCTCTCTCTCTCTCTCTCTTCCTCTTGCTCTCTCACTCGTACCTTGCGAGAGTGTAGGCGTCTATCGGGCCAGCAAGAGTAATCGACGGTACTGTAAATACACAGAGGAAACCCATCGTTGATTAGCTGCTCGCTTGCGCGCCCCGTTAGAAGACTTACGTTTGAACCAAATCCAATGTAAATCGTTCATCCAAATGAAAGTTTAGATCTCTCTCACCTCCCTCCCTTGGTTTTTATTATTCTAACTCGTTTGCAAATCCGTTTAAATATTGATAACGTATGAAGTAACTTTCTCACTTACGTGATATTTTGCTGTGAATTCGAGACCTATAATTGCATGGGAAAAGTGGAAACTACATGTAATTTTTTGAAGAAGTTTGATTCCTACTTTCAGGTGAAAGTCACTACCTTCGAATTTGGATTATTAAATCAGTTTCAGAATTGTTTAAAAATTTTATGAAATATCACACTTTTATGAACATTTGAAGAGTCTTTCGAAATATGCAAGACATTTCTGAAATTGTTATTCAGTGTGCACCTTACTTCTTTATTGCATAATGATGCATATTTTCACCAAACTGTTTTTTAATTATTTCATATCATTTTCTTAATCTACACCATGACTTTATATGTACCCTGACACTTTAATATCCTAATACCCAGACTAATTAAAAAAAAAAAAGAAAAATCATGCAACGAAGGGTTAAATTATCTCAAATTTGGCAAGTGCCATCTTTATGGGTGAGTTTTTACTTAACAGGATTAAAATCACTCTGACGCGGAGGAATTTTTCGACGACACCCAAAATTGTCATTAACGGTTGGAAGAGCTGCAGTGGTAACGTTTAGTGTCGCACAATCAGAATTCCGAGCCGCGGGCTGCCGGCGGGTTGTAGCATTTCGTATCAAGAAGGGTATGCGCGGACAGAATACAGTAATTATGATACTCGGCCGCGTGACATTCAGAGGGAAATGAACTTGGCGCCTCCGACACACGACTTCATTAACGAATGGCCACGCTGAATAGAACTAAACACTCGTCGTACCCGAGAGGGTGGGATTCCTCGAGAGGACTCGGCGACATCGAAATAGGACGGAGTCAACGACATGATTAATTATTCCTTTCCCAATTACCAATTAGTCGAAATAGTTGGTCACTGTAAACATATATACTACAACATAACACAAATTTAATTATTTATTAATAAAAAAATTGTGTGGTTTTTAAAATTTCAGTTTTTATATACTTTTATGGTTGAATCTGATCGGCTTTTAATCGCGAATTAATTCGTAAATTCGACAAGAAAACCGGTTTTTATATTTATAAATTCAACTGGATGTTTTATTCGAGCGGATGTATATCACTGTCTTTATCAATATTCTCTCAGTATAGGTACAGATGAAAATGATCAGATACATCCCGGCCTTTTTCCAAGTAAAAAATTTTGTTCGATTCTCAAAAAAACGAGAAAAAGGTCGATTTTTTCACAAATGCAAAATTCGAGTAAAACGTCAAACAATGCGACTAAAAAACCATATAAATTCATATTAGAATTTTGATTTCGTTTTGATTCGGGTACATTTGATTTATATCTAATATGCGAGGAAAATATGAATTCTCAATTGTAATACGCACGATTAATTAATTTACAGAGCGCGATGCTGCGAGGTGTGTATTATTTACGACGAGTACATTGACGCACGCGAACTAGATGAGTTACAGCCGTTATGCAGATGTAACCATTTACCCGAAATCGATTATCGATATTACAAAAGCATTGTAGAAGGGCTCTGTACATCGGTATTCGACGATTGCGCGGGAGTAAAGGATGTAGCGCTGAAATATTCACGTGCGTTTCGCCAGGGGCGTAAATATTACGCGCACCGACGTTACCTGAGTGATATACGCCAATGTACCACAAAAGGTACAATGGACGGATATTATAAATGCCCTTTTCTTTCTACCACATGCCATTTTTCCCTCTTTTTTCGAACTGACAAATCTCGAAAAATGAATTTTCACATAGTATTCCCGCTCGCTGTAACGCAAATCTCTCACTTGCGCAGATTCGAATGGAAATTTTCAACGAGATATCCAATATATCGTAAGCTTTGTGCAATATTGCATTCAATACTCAAATCGTCTCCGTGGTTCTTGGCACGTTCCGCGTTTCTCTTGAGTAAACTGTAAGAAGAAACAAATCCAGGCCCCACTCGAAAAGAAAAAGTTTACATATACTCGGTTGACGCGAGAGTAAAAAATTTTTTTTCGCCCTTTCCCGCCCTTCCATCGAATAAAGCACTCGAGCTTTATTGAAAATCGTGGACTGAACCTGCCACTTTGTTCGCCTCGCAGCTTTATCTGTACGCGTTGCCCGTCGAAAAGAACGATATCCACCGAGAGGGAGCGAAAACGGGTTTCGTACAAAACGAGGAGACTCTCAGTGCACACAATGTTAGTATGTATATTTATGCATAGCGAGAGGAAGGTGGCGGCGGACGTCTACCCAAAGACAACGCCGAGACGGGAAAGAGGGCGCTTCCGACGTTCGACCTTCGTGTAAGTATACAGTGTAAATCAAATTTGGCCTTCCGCGCCAGGGAACACCGAGTGCGATGGGAAATGACAAGTCTCTCGTTTGCACGAATTCTTTAAAATTCAATTCCAAACAGTTTTTCTTTTTCTATTATTCCACTCGCCGCGAAATAGAATTCGCTGAATTCAAAAATTTGTAAAAAATATAGTACACAAATGAAAAATTTTCTTTAACACAAGTTGCTTGTAACATCTTGTGCTAAACTCGCCAAAAAATTCGAATGACACGATAATTTTATAATTTATCAAATTGACAGGAAATAAATGTTGATTTAGTATGCAATAAGTCGATGACAACAATATTATATGTACTTCACACTCTTGTAATGATAAGCTGTTGCATTTAACATTTTATATTTGTAAAAGAAAAAAAAACTGAATTTTAGATTAAAATTAGGGTTTACTACGACTCTGAATTAGGGTAATTGCTTGTTTAGTTAATCTAAAATTGTAATAGGGTGCTGAATGTTGAAAAAAAATAATATTATTGTAAGTAAAATGCATTTCCCTACCATTGATAGTTCAACTCAATTTCTACCACTGTGTAACTCGGCAACTCAAAAGCTCGCGATTCTCTTTCAGAATTTTATCCAAGACACATTAAAAAATATTGTAAGAAAAGGTGAATTCGTAAGTTCAAATACGACGTTTCGTTCAATCATTGAGCATTCCTGGCGTCAAGAGTAAAATTTCAAGCACGAAACACAAAGGAAACAAGAAACTCTGGTCTTAGTTAGCTTTGTTCCTTCGACATTCTGCTCTAAACATACATCGCATCCGCTAACGAGCTGGCAGTGAAATCGTGTTTCTGTTGATTAACAAAACGGCTGTTCCCCGGCGATGTAATAACCTCACTCTTCTGTTTATGTACTTTATCTTCATTCGCCACTCAAAATATCAATAACGGTAATACCGCGAGTTTGAAGCACCGAATTTACCAGAGACCGAAGTAATTACAGACACCGCCTAAAATATATTGCCACGTCTTACGCTCGTCCCGCTCGCTGATTCATTAAGTTCTCGATAATAATTAACGCGTTCCGGAACTCTTTTATCAAAATTTTAATCCCACGTAGACGATCGATATTCATAAGCTCATCCGCCGAGCCCCGCGACGAGTAAAATTCAATATTCGCGTAACCGTATTTACGAGACACTCGAAATTATTAAACGCTTAAGCTTAAATAATTTCGATCTGATTCTCTCGCGGGACAACTCGAGATTAGAAACACACCGGCCAGGAGCGCGGGAACGGAAATTAATCTGTCCGTTTCGAGTCCCAGTGCAATTAAACCAGTAACTAACTATCCTCGACCTTGAATTCTCGTGCCTCGGCAGCGGCGGACGCAGATGCCACCGGTGGCCGAAACAACCCATCTATTCTCCTTCCTCTTCCTTCCTCTCTCTCTCTCTCTCTCCCTCTCACTCGGCGATTTTCTCTAGCAAACGAGAGAGAGAGAGAGAGAGAGAGAGAGAGAGAGGGTGAGTATTTCTCGTTAAATTTAAATTCAGATAAATTAAGGTAAGGCGCCGCCCCGTGGAAAAATAAGATTGGAGCCGCGTAGGCGGGTATAAGAAAGTGCTCTTCCACTCTCTCTTCCTCTCGCTTTCTTCTTTCTCAGCCATCCCCTCGCTGTGTACCCCATTCGCCGGTGAAATAAGAGAGGGGATGGCGAGCAGACGCGCCGGTGGTTGGGTGTTCGGATACAAGGCGTATTTTTAACAGAGTTGAGGTAAGGATTTGCATAGACAATAAGCCCGGGACGCGATATATTGCGAGAACTTTTAACGCGGGAGAACCCGCGAGGGAACTCGCGGCCGGTATGAATAAGCCGTAAATAATTCCTCATTCGATTTTACCCCCTCGCGCATAGATTTGCCGCGAAGGGAACAACAGCCGAAGAACTCAAACCGAGTTCGCGCAATTAAAACGAAAATCGTAATTCTATACCGAAAAATTTGATGTGTGTTTTTTATCGGTGAAAACTTCTCGAAATTTTTTTATTTCAAACAGAAATTACGTGAAATGACGAACAAATTGTTAATTTTTTATCAAATCGAAAGAATGTCTGATTTTCCTATTCAACGTCGATATTTCGTGAAATTGAAATAGGGACTCCATCTTAAAGAGTAGCAGTTACTAGATTCTCGACTGCAAAAGCGAGAAGCTGCTTGTTGGTAACGTTACGCATTCGACGGGGGGGTGAGTCGCGAAAGGGATGAAAAAGTTGGTTCACTGGCTGATAGAGGGCGTGCCATACTACTAGCGACGTGTTGTTGATAATACCTTTATCGGGTAATTTTATCTGCAGTCTCGACATTCTCGACTCGACAAGGGGTTGAAATTATCTGGTGGGATCTTTTGTGAGATAATAGTGAAAATTGAATTTTTTAGATACAATTTTAAATAGGGGTTATCTTTAGCCTTCTTTGTGAAGATCCCCCAATAATTTCAATGGAAATTTATGATTGACCTCTAATAATTTCTTGAATTCATCCCTAAAACGTAGATTTTTGAAAATAAAGAATAAAAAAATAATATAAAAAAAAATTGTATGATAACAAGTAACAGTCGAGGGAGAATAACGGTAACGGTACGCCCCAGCCACGATCGTGGGGGGTGGGGATGATATATATGCACAATTTCCGGAAACAGGTACCCGGAAAAGTCAGAAAATAAATAATTCAGGGGTTGCATGCTGATGCTATCTCCAGTTTTAACACTAGATTTGTCAGAAATTTTTTTTCAATAGCAGATTTACGATGAAACCAGTCAAATTGACTGGCTGTGGTAAATCTAGTGTTAAATACCGTCACACGCACAGATAATACGCGATAAATGTATTAAAGAAGAAGGGGTAGAACGGGAAAGAGAAAAACCAAAAACTGTACCTCGTGACGTAAAATACTTCTCGGGCGTCGGGCCTCTTGCTCGCTCCACAATCTGCCTTTCTCATTTTCTCTCAATAACACTGACACTGCACACTCGAATCTACGACGACGTAACTACGACGCATTTTCGCGAAAGACGCCGATTAACCGTTAGGTGACCGGCAATTTTTGGTTCAAACTACAGGATTTCAAATCCAAAAAATTGTTATATATGTTGGCGTATCAGAGCTACTCGAATCAGTGCTGCCATGATCTGGCAGCACTGACTCGAATCGCCTTAATTCCGGTCGGCCGGGAACGTGAAAAAATTTTTTTGAACTTTAGAGAGTGATCTATGTGCGTATTTATTTATTTGCGGCTCCAAATGAGGCCATTTCGATCGTTTAAGGGTTAACTACTAATGGCCAATGGCCGTAATATAATTTACGAAGATCTACGAGCACACCCGATAGATCGTGATATCGCGTTCGATTAACCAAAATGGACGGAAAGGGGG